>CM056399.1:18095120-18100120 GCA_029718625.1 Synaphobranchus kaupii
CAAACCTTATCTGCTTCTTCAAGAAAAAGTGCTCTTGTAAAATAAATTAGGAAACTGTTGAAGGTAGTAATAACTACACAGCTGTATTCACATGGAAATTTAAAAGACTGAATATTGTTCTTATAACATGGACATTCTTATATACAAACAGAAATTTGAAGAATTAGGAATTTACCCGGCTTCTCACTTTCACCTTCCTTTCACAGATATTTTTGTGGATTTCTAAAACATGGGTTATGTGAATCAGGACCATATATCGGACCTCAGTCACATTTCCATCCAGGAGGACTTCATTAGCCATGCTCTGGACACAAGAAAGGATTAGACACATGAGCAACATCAATTAGCAATGTGCATTATGGCCTCTGATCATCCATCATGTACAAGCCATGGAACAGACATATTTCTGACACAGCTGTAGTTATTCAGGTGTTCCACAAGGATCGATGTTGGTCCCCTTTTCTTTTGGATATATACAGTTGTGGCCACTATTATTGGCACCCCTGGTAAAGATGAGTAAAAAGGGTTATACAAAATTTACCGTATGGTGAATTACCTTAATCTCACACTGAGAAAATGAGAAAAATCCAACCTTTAATTGACGTTAATTTATTATGAGAAAAAAAAAATCCCTCATCAAGAAATAATTATTTTTAACAAAACCACGTTGGCCACAATTATTGGCACCCCTGCATTTATATATAGAATAAAGTAATAGTTTTTAATATTTGGTCGCATATTACATTACATTACATTATAGGCATTTAGCAGACGCTCTTATCCAGAGCGACTTACACAACTTCGTATTACATGTATCCATTTATACAGCTGGATATATACTGAAGCAATGCAGGTTAAATACCTTGCTCAAGGGTACAACGGCAGTGTCGTACCTGGGAATCGAACCTGCAACCTTTCGGTTACAAGTCCAGTTCCTTAACCATTATACTACACTGCCTGCCCAAATGCATATCCTTTGCATGCCATGACTTCCTGATGTCTGTGACTCAACGACATCAAAAGACTCTTGATATCTTATTTTCTGGTACTCTTACAAGTGATACTATAACCTCTCTGCATTTGAATGGATCTCTAAGGGAATTGGGGGGTGGGTCTAGATTTAGCTGTAAATTACACTGGAACAGTATGGAACACATGGTTGGCTAAATGGCTGTAAGTCATCAAGGGTCTGACGTATCAAACAAGCTTTAAACCATCACTCTGTTGCCAGATATGCAGTAGATATGGATGAATAACTTGAAGGGTTTCTTCTCCTGACTTATTTTTCCATAGAGTTCAATAGGAAAATTTGTCAGGAGAAACAACCCTTAAAGTGATCCATCCATATCTACTGCATATCTGGCAGCAGAGTGATTGTTTAAGGCTTGTTTGATACCTCAGACCCTTGTTGACTTACAGCCATTTTACCAACCATGTATTCCATACTGTTCCAGTATAATTTACAGCTAAATCCAGTCCCACCCCCCAATTCCCATAGAGATCCATTCAAATGCAGAGATGTTATAGTATCGCTTGTAAGAGTACCAGAAAATAAGATATCAAGAGTCTTTTGATGTTGTTGGGTCACAGACATCAGGAAGTCATGGCATGCAAAGGATATGTGACCAAATATTAAAAATTATTACTTTATTCTATATATAAATGCAGGGGTGCCAATAATTGTGGCCAATGTGGTTTTGTTAAAAATAATTATTTCTTGATGAGGGATTTTTTTTTCTCATAATAAATTAACGTCAATTAAAGGTTGGATTCTTCTTGTTTTTTCAGTGTGAGATTAAGCTAATTCACCAAACGGTGAATTTTTATAACCCTTTTTGCTCATCTTTACAGGGGGTGCCAATAATAGTGGCCGCAACTGTACATTTGCATATTCCCTCCTTGTACCCTCCAATGCTATGCAAATTAAATCTCCCTGAGTCACAGACTCCTCCCCCACATTCCAGGCCACACCTAGGTTGTGTCTGAATCAGCACCCTTCCACAGTACACAGGAGACAGGATGCAGTAGACAAGGCTCTGATTCAGACACATTACACAGCATAGGCAGATTGTCATTGAGGCTAACAGAGGCTGAGCCTCCTAAAGGGATTAAAAATAAAATAAACAAAATCATCTGCAAAAATATATAATTTTTTAATAAGAATTCTGTCCATATTTAGGCTATAGCGAGAGCGCATCTGAGTCTAATTTCTGCTTCTACAGGTCTACGCACATGCGCATTACGCTCGTGAGGCTATTTTGCCTAAGGTGACGTTCAGCCTCACTCAGAAGCATTTCACATTGCAGTCCCTCTAAGCGGCTCATGCTGAATGAGATGTACGAGCAGAAATACTTGAGGCTGTGAGGCTAGCCTCAGCCACACCCCCATCCTGTGACAGGGCGTGTAGCCTACAGAAATTATATCTCATTTGCATATTGCACTCTGATTTGCGAAATGTTCTGACTCCGCCCACCCTTATTTGTGCTACCCTTATTTTTTAATAAACAAACGAGGTTCGTTCTTTTTTCCGACTGGCGAAAACGCTAGTCACTTAAAGCCACCGCATTCCGGTGGAAGAACAAATGTATATTCTTGCAGTAATGTTAGAAGATAACCAAGCAAAACATCTATTTCATCTGATAATTAGCTGGGTGACTAGCTAGTTAACTAACAGGCGCTAAATCATTTTATGCGAACAACTTTTATTTTATAACGTTTATACCTTTCCGATCAATAATACTGGGAACACAATAATACTGTAGTATCCTGAGAGACAGTTACTCATATCAGTAGATGGAATTCTACAGACAGGGATGTTCAGAGAGCTGCACCATTACACTCATTAAATGGCAAGATTTTTGTTATCAATACATCTGGAACAACACTGAAGTTGGAATTCAAATGATGAGTGAGGAATGAATAGTGAGCCATTTGACAGCTGATTGGTTGGAACTGACAAAATCACCTGGATGAACCATTTAATAGTGATTCTGTATCACCATTTAAGGGTTATTTTTATCAAAATTTTCTACAGGGAGCCATGCCTCCCGGACCCCCCTCATTTACAGCCCCTGCCAACCACCTACTACACTCGTAACAAATGCAGCCTCCCCTATTTTTGACCTCACCAGCTGCCCCTGGTACCCAGGAGACAGGATGCAGTAGACAGGCCTTTGATTCAGACACAGTACACAGGAGGCAGACACAGTAGACAGGGCTCTGATTTGGACACAGCCATGGCCCTGTTTAATGCATTATCACATGAGCATTGTGTGTTTTTGGCAAAATAGTAAATAATTTACCTCATTATTCATGCCAACATGAAACATGATTTGGTGGTGTTCCAGCAGAGTTTTCTGGATCATTCCAGTCCTAACATCTTGAGGAAACAGTCGAATTTCAGGGACAATGTGGTATTTGACTGTATCTTCATCCTGTTGAGATGCAGGAGTCCCAATAATCGAAAAAAATATAAATAAAGAAAACCAAATAATAATATATTTGTGTAAATATTTCTCAGAATAAACATGGCTTCATGTTTTATAAATACAATACATACAGTACAATAAATACAGTTTCTGTGAAAGTCATTTAATTCTTCTTCCTGAAATACAAATTCAAATTCTGCATCCTACAGGTTTTTTCTTTTTAACTAAAATTTTGCTTCCAAAATTCTGAAATAACCCAAACCCTGGTGCGACAACATTGCCAAGTGTTACAGTTCTGCAAGGAAGTATTCACATGGAAATATACCAGTTCCGTAGGGAAGTATTCACATGGTAATATACCAGTTCTGTATAAAAGTATTCACATGGTAATATACCAGTTCTGCAGGGAAGTATTCACATGGTAATATACAAGTTCTGTATGGAAGTATTCACATGGTAATATACCACTTCTGTAGGGAAGAATTCACATGGTAATATAGAAGTTATGTAGAAAAGTATTCACATGGTAATATACCAGTTCTGTAGAAAAGTATTCACATGGTAATATACCAGTTCTGTAGAAAAGTATTCACATGGTAATATACCAGTTCTGCAGGGAAGTATTCACATGGTAATATACCAGTTCTATATGAAAGTATTCACATGGTAATATACAACTTCTGTAGAAAAGTATTCACATGGTAATATACCACTTCTGCAGGGAAGTATTCACATGGTAATATACCAGTTCTATATGAAAGTATTCACATGGTAATATACCACTTCTGTAGAAAAGTATTCACATGGTAATATACCAGTTCTGCAGGGAATTATTCACATGGTAATATACCAGTTATGTAGGGAAGTATTCGCATGGTAATATACCAGTTATGTAGACAAGTATTCACATGGTAATATACCACTTCTGTAGGGAAGTATTCACATGGTAATATACCAGCTCTGTAGAAAAGTATTCACATGGTAATATACCAGTTCTGCAGGGACATATTCACATGGTAATATACCACTTCTGTAGGGAAGTATTCACATGGTAATATACCAGTTCCGTAGGGAAGTATTCACATGGAAATATACCAGTTCCATAGGGAAGAATTCACATGGTAATATACCAGTTCTGTTGGGAAGTATTCACATGGTAATATACCAGTTCTGTATGGAAGTATTCACATGGTAATATACCAGTTCCGTAGGGAAGTATTCACATGGTAATATACCAGTTATGTAGGGAAGTATACACATGGTAATATACCAGTTCTGTAGGGAAGTATACACATGGTAATATACCATTTCTGTAGGGAAGTATTCACATGGTAATATACAATTTCTGTAGGGAAGTATTCACATGGTAATATACCAGTTCCATAGGGAAGTATTCACATGGTAATATACCATTTCTGTATGGAAGTATCCACATGGTAATATACCATTTCTGTAGGGAAGTATTCACATGGTAATGTACCAGTTCTGTAGAGTTTGTTCTGTTCAGGTGATCCATAACGGCTTGGTCTGTTGGGAGGAGGATGGTGGTTTCCTTTGCTTTGATTTCATCTG
>CM056399.1:18102620-18115120 GCA_029718625.1 Synaphobranchus kaupii
TCACAAAAAACCCCGGCTTTCCACATTTTGCACAGAAACCCAAGTTGACACACACTTTTTACACATTGAACACATTTTATAGTTTATACATGAATATACCCAGCTTTACACACCCATTTTACAATTTATACCCAAATTTACCCCCCAATTTACAATTTATAACAACTTTACATAACCTGCTTTATCATTTCTACCACCCTTATACAATGTATACCCACTTTACAAATCCCATTTTATAATATATACCCACCTTTAAACAATTTATACTAACACACCCCATGTTCAATGAAAATTAGATAAAATTGATATAAAAATTATTTGTCGTCTTATTAATGAGAGTTGCCAAATCCAATGGCTTATTTTAATCAATGACTGTTATACAATCAGTAAGATTTATCTTATCAACAAGAGTTACAGTACTTTACTAATGAAAACTACCAGGAATGTAGCATTTACCTTATCAATGATGTGGATGAAGCCATTTAATGCATAAATGTCTGCAGTGATGATCGTGGCATTGCCGATTATAATTCTCTGAAAAGTCCCAAGATCACAGTATTAAAGGCCCCCTCCACTCAAAAACGTGTTTTGAAATGGTTAACTCTTTATGGAGGCATGACTGACTATACAGAGTTTTGTGCAGAACTTGTCACCAGAGAACTGTTCTAACATTCTTCCATTGTAGAGGGAGAGCTTTTCCTTCCTTAGAAATCTGAGTTGGTACAGTGCACGTACGAGCACAATTTGTGACGTCACAAATATGTTGAAATATATTAGATGCGCTTGGTTATATTATAACTAATGTGGTTTAACTTTAAGATGTGCTTGGTTTAAGTTATTGAGTTACTGATGTGGTTTAAGTGTAAAATGTGCTTGGTTTATGTGATTGAGTTAAGTGTAAGATGTGCTTGGTTTATGTGATTGAGTTAAGTGTAAGATGTGCTTGGTTTATGTGATTGAGTTAAGTGTAAGATGTGCTTGGTTTATGTGATGGAGTTAAGTGTAGGATGTGCTTGGTTTATGTGATTGAGTTAAGTGTAGGATGTGCTTGGTTTATTGGTTTATGCAATTTAGTTAAGTGTAATATGTGGTTGGTTTATGCGATTGAGTTAAGTGTAAGATGTTCTTGGTTTAAGACCTACATTATCTGTATTCTCTACTTTCCAGCTGATTTCTGGGTCCAGAGTTGCCACTTCTTTGTCGTCCAACTGCATCAGATCGTTGCTGCTATAAGCTCCCACTAAAATATGTGCCCTAGAAACACAAATTCTTAGCTGCTCTAGAGTGCAGCACACACCATCATACACATTCTATAGTCCAAAAAGAGCTGTTTCCATGCTATTCATTTTTAAATTAGATATTTTGTGTGCTGCTTTATGATGCTTAGTGTACAGTTTCTAGTACACTAAGCATCAGATGGAACTGAACTTGGGATTTATATGCATTATAGATATGAGTAATATATTATATATATATATATATATATATATATATGTACAGTTGCACTCAAAATTATTCAACCCCCTTCACTTTTTTCACACTTTATTGTGTTGTAGATTTCATTTTAAATGGATAAAATTGCCAGTTTTGCCAATAACCCATAATGACTAAGTGAAAACATGTTTTTAGAAAGTTTTGCAAATGTATTAAACATTTAAAACTGAAATCTTTCATGTGCTTTAATGTATTTTTAAAGTATCATATTTCATATTTGGTTGCATATCCTTTGCATGCTGTTACTTCCTGAAGTTTGTGACCATCAACATCAACTGTCGATATCTTATTTTCAGGTACTGTTACAAGCGATACTATAACCTCTCTGCATTTGAATGGATCTCTATGGAAATTGGGGGGTGAGACTAGATTCAGCAGTGAATTATGCTGGTAGAGTATGGAACATATGACTGGTGAAATGGCTGTAAGTTATCAAGGGTCTGAGGTATCAAACGAGCCACAAACCATCACTCTGCTGCCAGATATGCAGTAGATAGGGATGGATCACTTTAAGATACTTTTTTCCCCATAGAGTTCTACAGGAAAATGAGTCAGTAGAAGAAACCCTTAAAGTGATTCATCCATATCTACTGCATATCTGGCTGCAGAGTGATGGTTTGAGGCTTGTTTGATACCTAAGACCCTTGATAACTTACAGCCATTTCGCCAGTCATATGTTCCATACTGTACCAGTGTAATTTACAGCTCAATCTAGTCTCACCCCCCAATCTAGTCTCACCGAGAGGTTATAGTATCGCTTGTAACAGTACCTGAAAATAAGATATCGAGAGTCTTTTGATGTTGATGGGTCACAGACATCAGGAAGTAACAGCATGCAAAGGATATGTGACCAAATATGAAATATGATACTTTAAAAATACATTAAAGCAAAGGGCACTTCCTATCAATAGGGGACGCAGAGAAACTGATCCATGCTTTTGTTACGTCTAGGCTAGATTACTGTAGTGCCCTGCTATCTGGCTGCCCTAAGTCCTTGCTAAATAATCTCCAGCTTGTGCAGAATGCAGCCGCTCGCATTTGAACTAGAACTAAGAAATATGAGCATATTACCCCAGTACTAGCATCGCTTCATTGGCTACCAATTAAGTTTAGGATAGACTTTAAGGTTTTGCTTCTGACCTTTAAAGCTTTAAATGGACTTGCGCCAGTGTATATATGTAATCTGCTTTTACCATATAAGCCAAAAAGATCACTCCGTTCCCAAGACGCAGGCTACCTAGTAGTCCCAAGAATATCTAAAAACTTGACGGGTGGTAGAGCTTTCTCCTACAGAGCGCCACTACTGTGGAACACCCTGCCAAAATTTATAAGGGAATCAGACACTGTCTCAATATTTAAGTCTAGATTAAAAACGCACCTTTATGATCAGGCTTATAATGACCTATAGTCTGGAGACAGGACCAGAGAAGCATTTAGCCATAGAGTAATGTGGGGTGGCATCCTTTCCTTACTGTCACCTGTCAACAGCTGTGACCCCATCTTCCTGGGCTGGCTCTTGATAGGTGGGTAGGATTGTTTTCCCTCTCATGACTGCATGGTTTCTCAAACTCTGTCTTCATAGCTATGCAGCCATAGATTACTCCTGGCGGGGGCACTTGTCCAACCCTCCCACCCCTTCCCCACCCCCCACCCCTCCAGTTGGTGCTCCTGCTGCTCTATTACACTTCCCCTAACTGTTTTCTCTCTCTCTTTTTTTTACATTCTGCCGGCGGGGCTTATGCCCCGCATCTCGAGAGTTGCTGTCCGGCTTCCTGTCCGTTGCCGCTTGCCCCTCCCTCCTTACCACCGCTGGCAGCTGCTCCCGCCGCCATCGGCGCCCGGTTCCCCACCATCACTGCCGCCACATCTGGACTGTCATCTAGCTGCTGCAAATTATATTATCATGGACATTGGCTGTTTTGACCATGTTGGTCTTTAAGCCCTAGACCCTGAGCCGACCAGAGGAGGATGGGTTCCCCCATTGAGTCTGGTTCCTTCCAAGGTTTCTTCCTAGTTACACCAGGGAGTTTTTCCTTGCTACTGTTGCCTTTGGCTTGCTCTTGTGGGGGGTTTAGGCTGGGTTTTGCTGTGAAGTGCATTGTGACAACTTGTTGTGAAATGCGCTATATAAATAAATATTGATTGATATATACTTGCAAAATGGCTGCCGCTGCATCACCCAGGTGGGTGCTAAACATTGGTGGTGGTAGAGGTGAGTTTCCCCCTCGTCACTGTAAGCACTTTGAGTGTCGTGAAAGGCGCTATATAAATGCAAGGTATTATTATTATTATTATTATTATGCACATGAAAGATTTCAGTTTTTGATTTTTAATACATTTGAAAAAATTTCTAAAAACATGTTTTCACTTTGTCATTATGGGTTATTGAGTGTAGATTGATGGGCAAAAATGGCAATTTTATCAATTTAAAATGAAATCTATAACACAAAGGGCCCTATCTTACACCCGGCGCTAAGCGGCGCTAACCCAAACGCAAGTGTCTTTGCTATCTTACACCCGGCGCATGGTTCATAATAACGCCTTGCGTTCACGTCCTTTAACTACCATGTATTCTTGCGCCCATTACAAGTGAACTGGGCGTGTTGGTCTTAAGATGAGGAGTGGCCAGGATTCTTTCTGGCGTATTGCTATCTTGAGCCAGCAGAAAGCGCTTGCGCTAGAACCACCACAAACCTGGTCTAAAGTCATGTCGCAGTTGTTTACATGTTATTTTAACGGCGCATATAAGTGCGTCTACATAGGCGTGTGCACAACCCGCACACCCTCCTGTCTGTTACACACAGGGGCGCGCACAAGCATGACTAAAATATCTAGATCACAATGTGAAATATTATTATTGTCTAGGCTATATCAAAAATGCATAATAATAAAAGGTTCCATAGGTCCACATAACTTTCCCTCAGCGAAGGGAAACGATGCCACATTACATTGCTCTCAGCCCACTCCATCAACATCCAGGCGATGTGCGATGGTACGGGACAATGGCTATCCATTAAAAAGGAGCTGATAACACCTATATCAAGCCTAATGCGCGAATTGTCATTTACACCTAATGCGTGAATTGTCATTCAATGGAAAACTCGCGCACTGCAATAGACGGACATTTGAGTTTTGAAAATGCGCTTCAGATGTCATTACAATACAGCTCTGTTTATCTAGGAATACAGCCTGTAAGTAAATAGAATGGTTTGTGACTGAAACAAGTTCAAAACCTTGTCCAGTGAATATTGCTTTTATTGTTTTTCAAATAGCCTAGGCTACAGCGGGTTCGCTGTGCATAAAGTTTTTTTCGATAGCCTATGGTTAAAAAACGGAGCTAAATATCACCATGTTAACTGAATTGTAACCTTAGCTATTCTTCGTTCCTTCATATTTTTAAAATTACAGTGGCAACGTTTCCATACCCTCAGCTTAACCCCGCTGATTTCACCTGTTATTCCATAACTGAACAAAAGATTTTAAAGAGAACTAAGCGTCTAATTATAAACGAAAACAAATTTGCAGCACGTTACAATTAATTCACAATTTTAACGGTCTTCCTGGGAAAATTGATTGTTTTAAAGCATTACGCTACCAGTAAAAAAAAGGTTGGTCACATTTCCATAAGCAGGACATTATAAAACAAGGTAAAATATGCGTGAACCTATGGGTTGCCAACCTGACAGTTTTATTGTATTTATTGTCATCATTAAGGCAAAATAACGTTATTTATTTTATTAATCTAAATTAGAATGCAGGTAATGAACTTCGGATGAAGCTTGAACATGAGTTCATTGCTTCATTGCATAATCAAATGAAATTCGTTTAACAAGCCGGCTAATTTGGCGTTTTCTAAGGTGAGACGGAAGCCATTGGTAGCTTATTCTCAGCTGTTGCAGGTGCCTTTAACGAAATTTAACCGCATATATTTTGTAAAATAACAGCACTGTCGGAAATGACCGGGAACTCATAATGGTTTGTCCGAATAATATTTATCATAGGCTACTAGTGATCCATATAGCCTATTCCTTGATCGCACTAAACATGTACGCGCATGTCTGTTTCGCCATCATATAAGCAATCCGCCGAGGTGGAAAAGCAGGCTTTTAAAGGGAATGGGATATGACATTTTGATTGGTTTATTGCATGTCACGCCCAAGACACACCTATAAGTAATGAAGCGACTATGTTCAGCCCACTTGCACGCTGCGCCGTGCTTAGCGCCAAAAAAACACGCCGTTAAAATAGCAAAAGTGGACTTGGACACGCCCTAAATGGACTTTACGCCATGCGCTTAGACCAAGCGCCAAGATCGCCAAGATAGGGCCCAAAGTGTGCAAAAAGTGAAGGGGGTTGAATAATTTTGAGTGCAACTGTATATACTGTATATATATATATATATGCTTATTTCAGCACGTCAACACATTCTGAGGACTTTGCAGTTATAAAAATAACAATCTATTCATTGGGGTCATGTCATTGAAATGAAGCACAACCAAAACAAAATTTTAAAAGCCTCTATTTTTTGCATGGATGAGTACATATTAATAAGTGACAAAATAAAATGGTGTGCATAAAATACCACAAAATTCCAATAAACTCTTTAAATTTCCTTGGAAATTTCTCATGTTGAATATCCAGAATGTTTCTTACTTGAGTAGATATTTGATCCTGTATGGATCTGTCCAGAATTTATCACGGAAAACGGAGTGACTAGCTCTGTAAGAAGGTACGAGTGCAGTGATGTTCCCTTCAAGACCAGTGAAGCCAGAATTCTACAGGACAAGAAATAGGATCTACAGCTATTCACAACTCTAACAAATCAATAATCACTAATCAAACAAATAAAACTGAACAGCAATCACCTGGATCCACTCATTAAACCAGTAAAATTGCATTTCTGCATCCAGTTCCTGAAAAAAACAAACAAAAAAATGTAATTAAACATTTTTAACAGCAAACAGAACAAATCACTTATTTTTTTGTTGAACATTCAAGAGTTTAAGATGTAAGACGTAATGTAAACGTGAAAGTTCTTTTGTATGTTACCCTATACAGCAGCACTATCCTGATACCCCATACAGCAGCACTATCCTGATACCCCATACAGCAGCACTATCCTGATACCCCATACAGCAGCACTATCCTGATACCCCATACAGCAGCACTATCCTGATACCCCATACAGCAGCACTATCATGTTGACATACCATCCGTACTGTTCCATAGCACATGGTCCCATTTCCCATGAACAGGTCTGGACAGCTGCAGTTAACAGCCCCGCTTTCTGAGAACTGGCAGGAAGCCTGCAGATACAGAAGGCTCGAGGATCGAGGTCTTACTCTTGTTAAAGGTGAACAGAAAGAGGTTCTTACTCTTGTTAAAGGTGAACAGTAAGATGTTCTTACTCTTGTTAAAGGTGAACAGAAAGAGGTTCTTACTCTTGTTAAAGGTGAACAGAAAGAGGTTCTTACTCTTGTTAAAGGTGAACAGTAAGATGTTCTTACTCTTGTTAAAGGTGAACAGAAAGAGGTTCTTACTCTTGTTAAAGGTGAAAAGAAAGAGGTTCTTACTCTTGTTAAAGGTGAACAGAAAGAGGTTCTTACTCTTGTTAAAGGTGAACAGAAAGAGGTTCTTACTCTTGTTAAAGGTGAACAGTAAGAGTATCTTACTCTTGTTAAAGGTGAACAGAAAAAGGTTCTTACTCTTGTTAAAGGTGAACAGTAAGAGTTTCTTTCTCTTGTTAAAGGTGAACAGAAAGAGGTTCTTACTCTTGTTAAAGGTGAACAGTAAGAGTTTCTTACTCTTGTTAAAGGTGAACAGTAAGAGGTTCTTACTCTTGTTAAAGGTGAGCAGTAAGAGGTTCTTACTCTTGTTAAAGGTGAACAGAAAGAGGTTCTTACTCTTGTTAAAGGTGAACAGTAAGATGTTCTTACTCTTGTTAAAGGTGAACAGAAATAGGTTCTTACTCTTGTTAAAGGTGAACAGAAAGAGGTTCTTACTCTTGTTAAAGGTGAACAGTAAGAGTTTCTTACTCTTGTTAAAGGTGAACAGAAAGATGTTCTTACTCTTGTTAAAGGTGAACAGCAAGATGTTCTTACTCTTGTTAAAGGTGAACAGAAAGAGGTTCTTACTCTTGTTAAAGGTGAACAGTAAGATGTTCTTACTCTTGTTAAAGGTGAACAGTAAGAGTTTCTTACTCTTGTTAAAGGTGAACAGTAAGAGGTTCTTGCTCTTGTTAAAGGTGAACAGTAAGAGGTTCTTACTCTTGTTAAGGTGAACAGTATGATGTTCTTACTCTTGTTAAAGGTGAACAGAAAGAGGTTCTTACTCTTGTTAAAGGTGAACAGTAAGAGTTTCTTACTCTTGTTAAAGGTGAACAGAAATAGGTTCTTACTCTTGTTAAAGGTGAACAGAAAGAGGTTTTTACTCTTGTTAAAGGTGAACAGTAAGATGTTCTTACTCTTGTTAAAGGTGAACAGTAAGAGGTTCTTACTCTTGTTAAAGGTGAACAGTAAGATGTTCTTACTCTTGTTAAAGGTGAACAGTAAGAGTTTCTTACTCTTGTTAAAGGTGAACAGAAAGAGGTTCTTACTCTTGTTAAAGGTGAACAGAAAGAGGTTCTTACTCTTGTTAAAGGTGAACAGTAAGAGGTTCTTGCTCTTGTTAAAGGTGAACAGAAAGAGGTTCTTACTCTTGTTAAACGTGAACAGTAAGAGGTTCTTGCTCTTGTTAAAGGTGAACAGAAAGAGGTTCTTACTCTTGTTAAAGGTGAACAGAAAGAGGTTCTTACTCTTGTTAAAGGTGAACAGAAAGAGGTTCTTACTCTTGTTAAAGGTGAACAGTAAGAGTATCTTACTCTTGTTAAAGGTGAACAGAAAGAGGTTCTTACTCTTGTTAAAGGTGAACAGTAAGAGGTTCTTACTCTTGTTAAAGGTGAACAGTAAGATGTTCTTATTCTTGTTAAAGGTGAACAGTAAGAGGTTCTTACTCTTGTTAAAGGTGAACAGTAAGAGTTTATTTCTCTTGTGAAAGGTGAACAGAAAGAGGTTCTTACTCTTGTTAAAGGTGAACAGTAAGAGGTTCTTACTCTTGTTAAAGGTGAACAGTAAGATGTTCTACTCTTGTTAAAGGTGAACAGTAAGAGTTTCTTACTCTTGTTAAAGGTGAACAGAAAGAGGTTCTTACTCTTGTTAAAGGTGAACAGAAAGAGGTTCTTACTCTTGTTAAAGGTGAACAGAAAGAGGTTCTTACTCTTGTTAAAGGTGAACAGAAAGAGGTTCTTACTCTTGTTAAAGGTGAACAGTAAGAGGTTCTTGCTCTTGTTAAAGGTGAACAGAAAGAGGTGTGGTTTCACTCACCCGGTAATGGCAGCCTCCATTCCTCCTGTAGCAGGGGTTGATGATGTCACAGGTTTTTCCATTCCCCTGATAGCCAGGTTTACATGTGCACTCATTCTGCATGGAGAGCATGTTACTGTAATCCGAGCCATGTATGTCCAGGGCAAATCAGACTTGGGGTGGGCTTATTCAGACTGGTGGTGTGGTTATCCAGAACAGGGGTGTGGCTATACAGACTTGGTGTGTGGTTATTACATTACATTACATTACATTATAGGCATTTAGCAGACGCTCTTATCCAGAGCGACTTACACAACTTCTTAGTACATTTATCCATTCATACAGCTGGATAATCCGAATGGGGGTGGGGTTATTCAGATTGGGGGCAGGGTTATCCAGAATAGGGGGTGGGGTTATTCAGACTGGTGTACCTCTCCAGGGCCCAGGGCTGTGCAATCAGCGTTGTCATGGCAATGCCCTCGGCTCTCCAGAAGGCAGTTGTTGATATGGGTGCAGACCTCTCCATCCCCAGTCCAGCCCTCCACGCAGACACACAACACCTTTCCCTGGTCTGTGTACACACACTGCGCCTGTACACAGTACACAACTCATCAAACACACAGTACACACACTGCGCCTGTACACACACAACACCTTTCCCTGGTCTGTGTACACACACTGCGCCTGTACACAGTACACAACTCATCAAACACACAGTACACACACTGCGCCTGCACACACACACAACACCTTTCCCTGGTCTGTGTACACACACTGCGCCTGTACACAGTACGCAACTCATCAAACACACAGTACACACATTGCACCTGTACACACACAACTCATCAATCTCAAACATACAGTGCACACACTGCAAGTTATAATGCATATACACTACACACAAATATAGACACACACTATACACACACAAATACAGACAAACACACCATACACACACAAATGTACACAAACTCTATACATACAAATACAAAAAACACCAGACACACAAGTAGAAACAAAAATACTGTACACACAAACACACAAATACAGACACAAAAATGATACACATACACAGAGACACACAGTACACACACACACACACACACACACACACGCACACACACACTGTAATAGCATTATTAGTTACGTTACATTTCGATCACATCCTCCACGCTGTGGCCTTAGGCAGGGATTGGCAGGTAAGCATGAGGTTCCGTCCCCTTCATAACCCAACCTGCAAACACACCTGTACCACACACACACACCTTAAACCCACACCTGTACCACACATACACACCTTAAACCCACACCTGTACCACACACACACCTTAAACCCACACCTGTACCACACACACACACACACATACACACACACCTTAAACCCACACCTGTATCACTCACACACTCACCATAAACCCACACCTGTACCACACACACACACCTTAAACCCACACCTGTACCACACACACCTTAAACCCACACCTGTACCACACACACACACCTTAAACCCACACCTGTATCACACACACACACCTTAAACCCACACCTGTACCACACACACACACACCTTAAACCCACACCTGTACCACACATACACACACCTTAAACCCACACCTGTACCACACACACACACACTTTAAACCCACACCTGTACCACACATACACACCTTAAACCCACACCTGCACCACACACACACACCTTAAACCCACACCTGTACCACACACACAGACCTTAAACCCACACCTGTACCACACACACACACACACACACACACACACACACACACACACACACACACACACACACACACCTTAAACCCACACCTGTACCACACACACACACACACACACACACACACATACACACACACACCTTAAACCCACACCTGTACCACTCACACACTCACCATAAACCCACACCTGTATCACACACACACACCTTAAACCCACACCTGTACCACACACACACCTTAAACCCACACCTGTACCACACACACACACACACACACACACACACACACCTTAAACCCACACCTGTACCACACACACACACACACACACACACACACCTTAAACCCACACCTGTATCACTCACACACTCACCATAAACCCACACCTGTATCACACACACACACACACACACCTTAAACCCACACCTGTACCACACACACACACACACACACACCTTAAACCCACACCTGTACCACACACACACACACACACACACACACACACACACACACACACACACACACACACACACACACACCTTAAACCCACACCTGTACCACACACACACACACACACACACACACACACCTTAAACCCACACCTGTACCACACACACACACACACACACACACACACACACACACACACACACACACACACACACACACACACACACACACGCACACGCCATTTGCTTTCTGTAGTGTCACATCTTTAATACATCACTGCAGTTGAAAACTGCTTCAAGGATGGTTACGCAGAATAATGAAAAAGAGTAAAAGGAAGGTTGACTGACGCAAGCTGGCCGGTGATGTTGAGGACGCAGTCTGCCTGGTAGTGACATGTTTCAGTCTGATACTCGGAGCACACCGTCACTCTCAGCTCACACAGCTCACCTGAGAATCCAGCCACACAGGACCCCACTCTGCACACACCTGAGCTGTGCCTCCTGTTGTCACAGGTACCGTGGTGACACCGACAGTCTGTGGGCACACGCACATGCAAACACACATGCACATACACAGGCATGTGCACACACACGTACATACAAACATACACACAAACACACATGCACATACACAGACACATTCAAGGTTATCTTTATTGTCCCACCAGGGGAAATTTGTTTTGCAGCCAGGGTTCACATAAAAACAGAATACAAAAAGACAACATCAACGACACATCAACACAATAAATTACAGAGCTAGAGCAGGGAATGGGAATTCATACGAAGTACACATGTACAAGAGTGCAAATATGCAAGTGTGCAAGGGAAAGTGCAAAGAATGCAGCCAGAGTGCTATTTGCTATTAAGCATATCAATGGCACTTGGGATGAAGGAGACGTGGAATCTCTTTGTCCTCCTAACGGGTGCCCTGAAACAATGTCCTGAGGGCAAAAGCTTAAACTCCTTCAGGAGTGGATGGTCCTGGGAGTCCAAAATAGCATTAGCCCTTCTAAGGACCTGCCTGTTATAAATGTCCAAGAGCTTGGCCTGGCTCCTCCCTGAAATCTTACTGGCCATTTTAACAAGACTACCAAGTCTATTCTTATTGAACAGATTTAGATTTCCAAACCAAGCAATAATACAAAAGGTTAAAACGGATTCAATGAAACATCTGTAAAAGAGAGTCATCATCTCAGAAGAAACGTTAAAAGAGTTCATTTTTCTCAGGAAAAAAAGTCTTTGCTGGACCTTTTTAGAGGTAGCATCAACATGGGATTCGAAACACAGTTTGTTATCCAGAACAATACCCAAATATTTGTAGCTATCCACTAGGTCAATATCAACACCTTTTATAACAGTTGGCAGTGGGCTTGGTGGTGACTTTCTGAAATCAATGATCATGTCTTTGGTTTTTGACACATTTAGATGGAGAAAAGACTCATCACACCAAGCCACAAAGTCATCCACCACCAGCCCATGATCCTGTG
>CM056399.1:18117620-18125120 GCA_029718625.1 Synaphobranchus kaupii
TAATGAAGACTTCCTAATATGGACTTCCTAACATGGACTTCCTAATGTGGGTTTCTTAATGTGGGTTTCCTAAAGAGGACTTTCTACTCTGGGGGGGGGGGGGGGGGAGGGGGGGTGGTTATCCAGTCAATAGTGCAGGATGTAAGTGGGGTTTGGGGTCAAATCAGTCAGCATGAAACAAACATTCAACAGAACATACAATTATACATTTTACATATTTACAAGTATAAAGGAAAACTCCATGTAAAAGGCAGAATTACGCTGGTTCCCATATATAATAAAAATCCAAAAAAGAGAACTATAAAGACAGATACAGCTAAACGTGAGCATCATCTATGTATGGCAGGGATGGGCAACTTTAGTGACCCCTGAGTGACCCCTGGGGGCATAATGAACGTGTGAATATATATATATATATATATATATATGTGTGAATATATTTACATAATGAAGGTACTTTGTTGGGGCCGAAAGTCAGAAGAAGTCAATCATATACGGAGCTGATTTAGCTAGCTGCCGTTGATACAGTGCTGATTTAGCTAGCTGCCGTTGATACGGAGCTCATTTAGCTAGCTGCCGTTGATACAGTGCTGATTTAGCTAGCTGCCGTTGATACGGAGCTGATTTAGCTAGCTGCCGTTGATACGGAGCTGATTTAGCTAGCTGCCGTTGATACGGAGCTGATTTAGCTAGCTGCCGTTGATACGGAGCTCATTTAGCTAGCTGCCGTTGATACGGAGCTGATTTAGCTAGCTGCCGTTGATACGGAGCTGATTTAGCTAGCTGCCGTTGATACGGAGCTGATTTAGCTAGCTGCCGTTGATACGGAGCTGATTTAGCTAGCTGCCATTGATACGGAGCTGATTTAGCTAGCTGCCGTTGATACGGAGCTGATTTAGCTAGCTGCCGTTGATACGGAGCTGATTTAGCTAGCTGCCGTTGATACGGAGCTGATTTAGCTAGCTGCCGTTGATACGGAGCTGATTTAGCTAGCTGCCGTTGATACAGTGTTGATTTTATATTTCCGGCTGTAGAAGCCTCTCAGCGAAGAGCTCCACCGGCTGTACTGGCATGGTGCGTATTTGCAACGTCAACTGTGTGGCTAACGCTGTCACACATTGACCTGAATTTAATGAATGAATTAATTTATTTTTAATTCGGACAGGGCAGCCCGGGCCGGGTAAACCACCAGGTCGAGCCGTGAGTGGCCCGGGGGCCGCCAGTTGTCCACCCTGATATACAGACCCCTCAATGACCACAGTCTCACAGCTGAACAAAGCCATTTCTCCCAAACGAGCAGAGGCTGTGCTGAGGATGAGATATATTTCATCGCACACTGAAGAAAATACTCATACTAAAAACAATATTTTGATAAGATGAAAAGATCCCTCTGCCAATTCCAGACAAAGAACAAGGAACGGAAACCAGGAGACGGACAATAGCACCGCTGGATTGGTTGTTTGGTGATGGGGGATGGGTTAGGGAGAGGAACTCACTGTTTCTGTACTGTTGCAGTACTTGGCACAGCCCTTATAATTATACGGGCCAATCAGATAAGTACAGCCCCTCATGTGCCCTTCCTGCAGAAAAGAAAAAAACCTTAATTAGACATTAGAATGGGACAGACCTCTCTCTCCCTAACAGCTCATACATTAATATGGGACAGACCTCTCTCTCCCTAACAGCTCATACATTAGAATGAGACAGACCTCTCTCTCCCTAACAGCTCATACATTAGAATGGGACAGACCTCTCTCTCCCTAACAGCTCATACATTAGAATGAGACAGACCTCTCTCTCCCTAACAGCTCATACATTAGAATGGGACAGACCTCTCTCTCCCTAACAGCTCATACATTAGAATGGGACAGACCTCTCTCTCCCTAACAGCTCATACATTCATATGGGACAGACCTCTCTCTCCCTAACAGCTCATACATTAGAATGGGACAGACCTCTCTCTCCCTAACAGCTCATACATTAGAATGGGACAGACCTCTCTCTCTCTAACAGCTCATACATTAGAATGGAACAGCTCGCTTTACCATTTCGGTGTTGTTCATTGGACAGTGGGTCTCATTCAGGTGACGGCAGCTTTTACACAGGCCCTGTAGGAATGACATTTGTTTCCGAAATGAATTCATATATGTATTTATTCATTTGTTTAGCAGACACATCCCAGACAATGTTTCAGGCTCATATTTATGAATGTTTAAAATTATGTCCATTTATAAAGATGGAAATTTGCTAAAAAGTTTTAAAGTCTTGCCTACCCAACCCTTTGGAATACAAACCCAAGATTCCTATCAATTGTAGCATTTTACTTCCCTTCACATGCGCATCATTAATACTAATTACTATAATGCACATCACGGGCCCTATCTTACACCCGGCGCAAAGCGGCGCTAACCCAAACGCAAGTGTCTTTGCTATCTTACACCCGGCGCTAGGTCCATAATAACGCCTAACGCTTACGTCCTTAAACTAGCATGTATTCTTGCGCCATCACAAGTGAACTGGGCGTGTTGGTCTTAAGATGAGGAGTGGCCAGGATTCTTTTTGGCGTATTGCTATCTTGAGCCAGCAGAAAGCGCTTGCGCTAGAACCACTACAAACCTAGTCTAAAGTCATGTCGCAGTTGTTTACATGTTATTTTAACGGCGCATATAAGTGCGTCTACATAGGCGTGTGCACAACGCGCATACCCTCCTGTCTGTTACACACAGGGGCGTGCACAAGCATGACTAAAATATCTACATCACAATGTGAAATATTATTATTGTGTAGGCTATATCAAAAATGCATAATAATAAAAGGTTCCATAGGTCCACATACCTTTCCCTCAGCGAAGGGAAACGATGCCACATTGCATTGCTCTCAGCCCACTCCGTCAACATCCAGGCGATGTGCGATGGTACGGGACAATGGCTATCCATTAAAAAGGAGCTGCCTAATGCGCGAATTGTCATTTGCACCTAATGCGTGAATTGTCATTCAATGGAAAACCCGCGTAGCTACTGCAATAGACGGACATTTGCGTTCTGAAAATGCGCTTCAGATGTCATTACAATACAGCTCTGTTTATCTAGGAATACAGCCTGTAAGTAAATAGAATGGTTTGTGACTGAAAAAAGTTCAAAACCTTGTCCAGTGAATATTGCTTTTATTGTTTTTCAAATAGCCTAGGCTACAGCGGACTCGCTGTGCATAATGTTTTTTAGATAGACTATGGTTAAAAAACGGAGATAAATGTCATCAAGTTAACTGAATTGTAGGCTAACCTTAGCTATTCTTCGTCCTTCATATTTTTTTAAATTACAGTGACAAGGTTTCCATATCCTCAGCTTATTAAAACCCCGCTGATTTCACCTGTAATTCCATAACTTGAACAAAAGATTTTAAAGAGAACTAAGCGTCTAATTAGAAACTAAATTTGCAGCACGTTACACAATTAATTTTAATTCCATTATCTGCATGTTCGCTTTACATGAGCAGGTCTGTTTCCCCTGCTGTACATCGCACTTTTCACGGTCTTCCTGGGAAAGTGAATAGTTTTAAAGTATTGCGCTACCAGTTAAACAGGTTGGTCACATTTCCATAAGCAGGACATTATAAAACAAGGGAAAATATGCTGAACCTATGGGTTGCCAACCTGACAGATTTGTTGTATTTAGTGTCATCATTAAGGCAAAATAACGTTAATTATGTTATTAATCAAAATTAGAATGCAGGTAGCCGAATGAACTTCGGATGAAGCTTGAACATGAGTTCATTGCATAATCAAACGAAATTCGTTAAACAAGCAGGCTAATTTGGCGTTTTCTAAGGTGAGAAGGAAGCCATTGGTCGCTTATTCTCAGCTGTTGCAGGTGCTTTTAACGAAATTTAACAGCATATATTTCGTAAACAGCACTGTCAGGAATTACCGGGAACTCATAATACTACTACTGCTGCTGCTACTGATCCATATAGCTGATTCCTTGATCGCACTAAACACGCACGAGCATGTCTGTTTCGCCATCATAAGCAATCCGCCAAGGTGGAAAAGCAGGCTTTTAAAGGGAATGGGATATGACATTTTGATTGGTTTATTGCATGTCACGCCCAAGACACACCTATAATTAATGAAGAGACTAGGTTCAGCCCAGTTGCACCTTGCGCCGTGCTTAGCGCCCAAAAAACACGCCGTTAAAATAGCAAAAGTAGACTTGGACACGCCCTAAATGGACTTAGTGCCATGCGCTTAGACTAAGCGCCAAGATCGTCAAGATAGGGCCCAAAAGCAGAAAGCAGTGATTTGTAAAACATTTTTTTACATATATATAATTGAAAAGATCAGTACTTATCAACTTTATTGATTTTTGTAAATATACGCTAAATTTAAATTTGATGCCTGCAACATGTTCCAAAAAAGTTGGGACAGGTGCAAAAAAAAAGACTGGGAAGTTAAAAAAATACCTGTTTGGAACATTCGACAGGTAAACAGGTGATGCTGCAGAAGGGTCACTTTAATGCTTGTTTCTCCTGACTCATTGTCTTATGGAAAAATAAGTCAGGAGAAACGACCCTTAAAGTGATCCATCCATATCTACTGCATATCTGGCCGTAGAACCATATCTGATGATTTGGGGCTCGTTTGATACCTCGGACCCTTGATGACTTACAGCCATTTAGCAAACCATGTGTTCCATACTGTACCCATTCCCATTTAAATTACAGCTTAATCTAGTCCCACCCCACAATTCCAATAGAGATCCATTGAAATGCAGATCAATTTAATGCTACCTTGGTGAATAAAACTATCAATTTCTTTCAAAAACATAAAAATGTCTCAGTGATTCCAAACTTTTGAACAATAGTGTATGTAAAAGAGAACTTACAAATCAGTGCTTTCTGCTTTTATGAGCATTTTACATACAGTCCCAACTTGTTTGGAAATGGGAGTTTGTACAATAACCAATTGCAGTTGACGTCAATTACTATGGTAACGATTTTGAGCACACTTCCAATGCAGGACCTACCAGTATGACTTTGCTCTCTGTCACTTCACACCTGTGTGGAAAGATGGGCTGGATGGAGGTTGGAACCAAGACCCCATCAATGACGTGGATGATGCCGTTGGATGCAAGGATGTCGGCAGTGTCTAAATGTATCCCTGTTTCATCAAACTCAAGCCTTCCCTGAGAAAAGAATATCAGTGTGGGAGTGACCATATGTAACACAAGTCTGAGTTTGTGTAAGTGCACATACACACATGTGTGCGTGTGAGTGTGTGTGTTTGCATATGTGTGAGTGTGCATGCCTGTCTGCTTGTGCGTGCATATGTGTGCATGCACATACGTGTGCGTGCATATGTCTGTGTGTGTGTGTGTGTGTGTGTGTGTGAAAGAGTGTGCTTGTGTCCATGTGTGAGTGTGTGTGTGTGTGTGTGTGTGTGAGAGTGTGTTTGTGTCAGTGTGTGAAGTGCGTGTTTGTGTCCGTGTGTGTGTGTGTGTGTGTGTGTGTGTGTGTGTGTGCGCTTGTGTCCCTGTGTGAGTGTGTGTGCAACATATCTGGAACACTGGGTTATGAATGCAAATAAACTCACATCTTCATGGCAGGTAATATAGACGGGATCATTGCCTATGGTCTGAAAGGGACCTGAGCCAGCCAGCTCCTCTACCTTCACCTGTAAGAACAGAGTTACAGCGTCAGCTCCTCTACCTTCACCTGTAAGAACAGAGTTACAGCGTCAGCTCCTCTACCTTCACCTGTAAGAACAGAGTTACAGCGTCAGCTCCTCTACCTTCACCTGTAAGAACAGAGTTACAGCGTCAGCTCCTCTACCGTCACCTGTAAGAACAGAGTTACAGCGTCAGCTCCTCTACCTTCACCTGTAAGAACCAGATCCTGTAAGGACAGAGCTTCAGCTAGCTTCACCTGTAAGGACAGAGCTTCAGCTAGCTTCACCTGTAAGGACAGAGCTTCAGCTAGCTTCACCTGTAAGGACAGAGCTTCAGCTAGCTCCACCTGTAAGGACAGAGCTTCAGCTAGCTTCACCTGTAAGGACAGAGCTTCAGCTAACTTCACCTGTAAGGACAGAGCTTCAGCTAACTTCACCTGTAAGGACAGAGCTTCAGCTAACTTCACCTGTAAGGACCAGAGCTTCAGCTAACTTCACCTGTAAGGACAGAGCTTCAGCTAACTTCACCTGTAAGGACAGAACTTCAGCTAACTTCACCTGTAAGGACCAGAGCTTCAGCTAGCTCCACCTGTAAGGACCAGAGCTTCAGCTAACTTCACCTGTAAGGACAAAGCTTCGGCTAACTTCGCCTGTAAGGATAGAGCTTCAGCTAACTTCACCTGTAAGGACCAGAGCTTCAGCTAGCTTCACCTGTAAGGACCAGAGCTTCAGCTAACTTCACCTGTAAGGAAAAGCTTCGGCTAACTTCGCCTGTAAGGATAGAGCTTCAGCTAACTTCACCTGTAAGGACCAGAGCTTCAACTAACTTCACCTGTAAGGACCAGAGCTTCAGCTAGCTTCACATGTAAGGACCAGAGCTTCAGTTAACTTCACCTGTAAGGACCAGAGCTTCAGCTAACTTCACCTGTAAGGACACATTACAGAGCTTCAGATCTCAGATGGAATTACCCAAGTCAGCTGTGTGGACATGTGACTGTCAGACAATGTGAATGTGTAAAGCAGTTCTCTGCCTGAACAGTAGGGGGCAGTATGCTCTTACCGCCGCCCCTGAGGATATGTGGTGCTTCACCAGGCCCTCCAGCTTGTGTGTGGCCTGCAGAAAAAGAGATTGCCCTTTTACAAATTCAAAGGAAACACATGAAACCACAGTTTAGTCAGAAACATACAAAGTAATGTATTTTATAAATATATGTGATTAATTAACCTTGAAGTAGTCCACAAGTAATAAAGTTAGATTACACCTTAATCCAAGAGATTATGGTACTAATTCCATTTTTATTAATGTATGTAATCAATAAATGGTACTGGATTACATTTTGCAAGTAATCCATCCAATACTGCCAAAAATGCATGAAACTGTAAATGTGGATTATAGCTGCATGGCTGTACAATAGATTAGTGGAGTGGGGATTGCACACTGGATTAGTGGCGTGGGGATTGTACACTGGATTAGTGGAGTGGGGATTGTACACTGGATTAGTGGCGTGGGGATTGCACACTGGATTAGTGGCGTGGGGATTGCACACTGGATTAGTGGCGTGGGGATTGCACACTGGATTAGTGGCATGTGGATTGCACACTGGATTAGTGGAGTGTGGATTCTACACTAGAATGTTCTGGTGAGAGACTGTAAGGAAATTGATCTGTTTACCTCTTCCTGCATGTAAATTGTAAAATGGCTGAACTTGGCCAAAGCATCATTAGTTGGAACAAACACTGTCAGCGGTCCAGGGCCCCTCAAAGGCAGCAATAAACCAGAGCTCTACGGACAGAAGCATATTCATCAGCGCCTAAAACATGGACCATAACCTCCAAAT
>CM056399.1:18132620-18168982 GCA_029718625.1 Synaphobranchus kaupii
GCCTGAAATTTCTTCCAGTTTTAAATGCCGGGTCATATAGTGATGATGATGATGATGTTGTTTAAGAGGATTTGATAATTACCTTGGTCACACCTGGGCCCGGTGTATGGTGGTTTACAGTAACACGCTCCATCGCCACTAGGCCCGTTATTACACTCTCCATGAAGACACTTACACTCTAGAAAGACACAGCCACACATTCATAAACACACTTACACTCCACAGAGACACAGTTAGACACTCAGAAACACACTTACACTCCACAGAGACACAGTTAGACACTCAGAAACACACTTACACTCCACAGAGACACAGTAACATGCTCAGAAACAATCGAGAGACAGTCCAGTCAGTTATTACTGAGCATTTAGAGCCAGTCCGGTTATTGATAGTGAGCATGTAGGTGGAAATATGCCTTCATCCTGGAATGGGGACCGGATGCTGTGGGGGTGCAGATTTACCTGAAGCACAGTCTTCTCCATAAGCTTTCTTATTCAGACACCTGTGACATGCAAAACCTGTGAACCCCTCCTGCAAGAACAGAGCGATAAACATTATAGCTTAATTTCAATGAATTGCAGGTGAACACTCAACACAACTGCTGAACAGGTAGTTTAAGCAATGCTTCAGCCACAGAACTGTCACCTTAGGTTTAAGGCTGTGTTTAGTTTTAAGGGTGTGAAGAGGTTTTGTGTGAGGATGCAGTTATACTCGTGTGAGGAAGAGTGTGGTCATACTCCTGTGAGGCAGACTGAGGTTATGTTCATGTGCAGAGTGAGGTCATGTGACTTGCCTCACACACACATGTTCCATTCCCTGTGACTCGGTCCATGCACGTCCCGCGCCCGTTACAGGTCCGGCCTGCCCAGCTGGGGCATGCTGACACAATACAGGACAGGTGAGACTATATCTGACTGTACCTGGGACGGGGAGGGGTGGAGGGATTAGGGTGGATGTAAGGATGGAGGGATTAGGGTAGAGGGAAGGATGGAGGGAGTAGAGTGGAAGTAAGGAAGGAGGGAGTAGGGTGGAGGGGAGGATGGAGGGAGTATGGTGGTGGTAAGGGATGGGAGGATTAGGGTGGAGGGAAGGATGGAGGGAGTAAGGTAGTGGTAAGGGATGGGGGATTAGGGTGGAGGGAAGGATGGAGGGAGTAAGGTAGTGGTAAGGGATGGGGGGATTAGGGTGGAGGGGAGGATGGAGGGAGTAAGGTAGTGGTAAGGGATGGGGGGATTAGGGTGGAGGGGAGGATGGAGGGAGTATGGTGGTGGTAAGGGATGGGGGGATTAGGGTGGAGGGGAGGATGGAGGGATGGATGGAGGTAGTAGGGTAAGGGATGGAGGGAGTAGGGTGGAGGGGAGGATGGAGGGAGTATGGTGGTGGTAAGGGATGGGGGGATTAGGGTGGAGGGGAGGATGGAGGGAGTAAGGTAGTGGTAAGGGATGGGAGGATTAGGGTGGAGGGAAGGATGGAGGGAGTAAGGTAGTGGTAAGGGATGGGGGGATTAGGGTGGAGGGGAGGATGGAGGGAGTATGGTGGTGGTAAGGGATGGGGGGATTAGGGTGGAGGGGAGGATGGAGGGAGTATGGCGGTGGTAAGGGATGGGGGGATTAGGGTGGAGGGAAGGATGGAGGGAGTAAGGTAGTGGTAAGGGATGGGGGGGATTAGGGTGGAGGGGAGGATGGAGGGATGGATGGAGGTAGTAGGGTAAGGGATGGAGGGATTAGGGTGGAGGGGAGGATGGAGGGAGTATGGCGGTGGTAAGGGATGGGGGGATTAGGGTGGAGGGGAGGATGGAGGGAGTATGGTGGTGGTAAGGGATGGGCTATTAGGATGGAGGGATGATGGGGGGATTAGGGTGGAGGGGAAGATGGAGGTAGTAGGGTAAGGGATGGAGGGATTAGGGTGGAGGGAAGGATGGAGGGAGTAAGGTGGTGGTAAAGGATGGAGGGATTAGGGTGGAGGGGAGGATGGAGGCAGTAAGGTGGTGGTAAGGGATGGGGTATTACGATGGAGGGATGGATGGGGGGATTAGGGTAAGGGATGGGGGGATTAGGGTAGAGGTAAGGATGGAGGGGTTAGGGTGGAGGGATGGATGGAGGTAGTAGGGTAAGGGATGGGGGATTAAGGTGGAGGTAAGGATGGAGGGATTAGGGTGGAGGGATGGATGGAGGTAGTAGGGTCAGTGATGGGGGGATTAGGGTGGAGGGATGGATGGGGGGATTAGGGTGGAGGGATGGATGGAGGTAGTAGGGTCAGTGATGGGGGGATTAGGGTGGAGGGATGGATGGGGGGATTAGGGTGGAGGGATGGATGGAGGTAGTAGGGTAAGGGATGGGGGGATTAGGGTGGAGGGATGGATGGAGGTAGTAGGGTAAGGGATGGGGGGATTAGGGTGGAGGGATGGATGGGGGGATTAGGGTGGAGGGATGGATGGAGGTAGTAGGGTCAGTGATGGGGGGATTAGGGTGGAGGGATGGATGGGGGGATTAGGGTGGAGGGATGGATGGAGGTAGTAGGGTAAGGGATGGGGGGATTAGGGTGCACCTTTTGCAAACACCCAGATGGGGGGATTAGGGTGGAGGGGAGGATGGAGGGAGTATGGTGGTGGTAAGGGATGGGGGGATTAGGGTGGAGGGGAGGATGGAGGGAAGTCCACCTTAGAACTAGGTGGACCTTTTGCAAACACCCAGCCCCCCATGGCCATTATGGCCTTGACAAAGGAAGCATCCTTACTAAGCTTCACACCTGTAGATGAGACAAAAGTAAACAAATTCCTCTCGTTACTGTCCAACTCTAGAGCTAAGGATACATGGGGACTTGACCCGGTTTTTCTTAAAAAACATAAAGAAGGATTAACCACCCCCATCATGTGCATTGTAAATCGTTCCCTCAATGAATGTTTGGTCCCCTCCACCCTGAAGACAGTCATTGTAACACCGATATTTAAATCAGGTGACCGAAAGGAAGTCAGCAACTACAGGCCCATTAGTATACTCCCCGCCTCTTCTAAAGTGATTGAAAAAGTTGTTGCCGAGCAGCTAACAGTTCATCTAAGTAAAGAAAATATGTTACACCCCATGCAGTATGGTTTCAGAACAAACCACTCCACAGCAACTGCATGTTGCTACTTCCTTGAGGTCATCAAGGCTAGTCTTGATAAGGGAGGGGTGGTAGGGGCTGTTTTCTTGGATCTCCGTAAGGCTTTTGATACTGTCAATCATTCTGTACTTCTGTCCAAACTGTCTAAATTCAAACTCTCTGTTAATGTGCTTAAATGGTTACAGTCATATTTAGCTGACCGCTCTCAATGTGTTAAGATCATGGATAAGACATCACCCCTGAGAGTCTGTACCATGGGAGTGCCTCAAGGCTCGATCTTAGGCCCATTATTGTTTAGTCTTTACATCAATGACCTCCCTGTTGTTTGTGATGGTGTTGAAACCTTGATGTATGCTGATGACACAGTCCTTTACGCACATGGGAAAAACGCTGACATAGTTGCGGACAAACTATCAGCAACAATGGAAAAAGTAGCAGAGTGGCTCAGCCTATCATGCCTTACCCTGAACACGGAGAAGACAGTGACCATGTACTTCTCGAAGAAACAAAATCAAAGTGTGCGTCCTAACATCTATGTAGGTGGCCAACTGATTAAAAATGTTGAAGAATTCAAATACTTAGGGGTCACCCTAGATTCCACACTAACCTTCAAAAAACACATCAAAAAGAAGTGTCAAGTTTTAAAGTATAATATTGCAAACTTTCGCCACATCAGAAATTCCCTGTCAGTCAAAGCCGCTAAGACCTACCTGAACGCCATGATCCTACCATATATTCAGTATTGTATATCATGCTGGTCTCAGACTAACAAGACCGCTCTTAATCCGATTAGATCACTATATGGACAAGCACTGAAGGTTCTGGATAGGCAACCACGGCAGCACCATCACTGTGCTCTACTGGAGAAGTATAATATGTTAAGTTTAGATAACTTAATAATTTTTTCAGACATCCGCCTAGTACACAAGATCATCCACAATGCGCCCCCCCCCCCCCACTGAAGACCTTTGTACAGCCGCGTTCTGAGTCAATGAGCAGAGCCTCTAGGTCTGCCTCTAGGGGTGACTGCAGTGTTCCAAAACTAACCTCTACTTTTGCTCAAACCACCTTCTCATACAAAGCTATCAGAGAATGGAATAGGCTCCCCGATAACTTAAAAAACATCACAGATTATCATAGTTTTTCCCGTGAGGTCAAAAATAGTATTTTAAGCAACCAACATTGTCAGCACTGATTGCACTTTAGATGGTCAGCACTGATTGCACTTTAGATGGCAGGATCTGTGGGTATATATAACAGGGTGGGACAAAATGCAATATAATTTATTTTCTTATCAGACTGTCTAGAATTGATGTGATGTGTTATTGAGGGTGTTCTGAGGGTGTTATACACATGTTGTAATTTGTATCTCGATAGGCAAGACTTCGGATCTGTGGTGATATTGGTATCTTTCATATTGCCCAGCTCTAGTGGGTTGTGTTACCTGATCCAGTTTAATGTATTATAATGCCACTTTATCCGGCTCTTTTACTGTGTAATAACTATACTCCTTGTGTTGTCTTAATTTTATGAAAGGTGTTTTTCTTTTTCTTTTTTTTCTTTTTTTTTTGGTTGTTGCTTTTTCTGTATTGAATTTGATACTGTGTATTTTATCGTGATTATCTGTTTACTGTAAGGACTACAGATGGAAATTAGCTTCTTGCTAAATCTGGTGCACCCATCTTTTTACTCATCGAGTGATTAATGTAAGTGCACACTGTCCTTTTTCAAAAAAAAAAAAAAGGGTGGAGGGATGGATGGGGGATTAGGGTGGAGGGATGGATGGGGGGATTATGGTGGAGGGGAGGATGGAGGTAGTAGGGTAAGGGATGGGGGGATTAGGGTGGAGGGGAGGATGGAGGCAGTAAGGCGGTGGTAAGGGATGGGGGGATTAGGGTGGAGGTAAGGATGGGGGGATTAGGGTGGAGGTAAGGATGGCGACTCACGCAGACACAGAGGTCCCCAGGTCTCGGGGCAGCAGCTGTGCTCCGTTACCACGGTTTCACAAGTGTGGCTGCAGCCTGGCAACATTTTTGACTTCCCACCAATTTTCACAGTATACCTGTAACACATGTCAGTATAATGCTAGTATACCTGTAACACATGTCAGTATAATGCCAGTATACATGTAACACATGCCAGAATAATGCCAGTATACCTGTAACACATGCCAGTATAATGCCAGTATACCTGTAACACATGTCAGTATAATGCCAGTATACCTGTAACACATGCCAGTATAATGCCAGTATACCTGTAACACATGCCAGTATAATGCCAGTATACCTGTAGCACATGTCAGTATAATGCCAGTATACCTGTAACACATGCCAGTATAATGCCAGTATACCTGTAACACATGCCAGCATAATGCCAGTATACCTGTAACACATGCCAGTATAATGCCAGTATACCTGTAACACATGCCAGTATAATGCCAGTATACCTGTAACACATGCCAGCATAATGCCAGTATACCTGTGACACATGCCAGCATAATGCCAGTATACCTGTAACACATGCCAGCATTATGCCAGTATACCTGTAACACATGCCAGTATAATGCCAGTATACCTGTAACACATGCCAGCATAATGCCAGTATACCTGTAACACATGCCAGTATAATGCCAGTGTGCAGTTAGTGTGTGTGCGTCTGTGTGCATCTGTGTTTGCAGCTCAGCACCTCAGAATGCATAATTGCTGTCGAGGATCGTCTAGGCTACACTCGGATTCAGATAAGCGTATCTTTTTTCATTGCTTTCAGCTGTTGTTAGTTAATTGAACAGATTGGAGTCACTCGGTAGCTTAGTTTATTTTGAATTGTTTGCAGTCATTTGGTAGCTTGCTCGCTGTATTTGGGCCAACTACCTGCCTTTTGTGTTGCTAATTAGAACTAGTTGGAACCAGTTTCACCTGTGTGTATTAGCCCTGCAAGCAGCTGAGTGCAATTAAGTAACTTCTTAAAGCTAAAACATAGCCTCGTCATCAATTAACCTGACTTGTTTGTTTGTTTGTTCTGATTTTCACTAGGACCCTATCTAACCTCTCTTATCACCCCCTACCATGTGTCTGCTAGGACCCTATCTAACCTCTCTTATCACCCCCTACCATGTGTCTAACCCCCCTTCCTCTGTGCTCTATGCCTCGCCCCAGGAGGTCCAACCACCGCAGGCACTGCCCGGCTAACCTGGTCTGCACAACCCTGTCCTCTTATAAGGACCTTTCAGTGGTGGGTGGACTATAGAACTGCCGGTCAGCTGTCCAGAAAGCCGACTTCGTCACTGCCTACGCCAAGATGAAGTCCCTCCACTTCCTGGCTCTCACTGAGACCTGGATCACCCCAGATAACACGGCCACTCCAGCTGCTCTGTCTGATGGCTACTCCTTCTTCCACACCCCCATGGCCTCTGGCCGAGGCGGGGGCACTGGTTTGCTTATCTCTCAGTCCTGGAAATTCTCCATGCCCTCTGCACACAGCCTAAATATCTCATCCTTTGAGTTTCATGCAGTCACTGTAACTCACCCATCTAAACTTAACATTGTTGTTCTCTACCGCCCTCCAGGTACACTCAGCGCTTTCCTGGATGAACTGGACACACTCCTGAGCTCCTTCCCTGAGGATGGCACCCCTGTAATCCTACTGGGTGACTTCAACCTCAGCCAGAGAGCTCCCAGTTATCCAGTGTCACCTCACTCCTCCAGTCCCTCGCCCTCACCCAGCCCCCATCCCACCCACAAGGCCGGTAACCAACTAGACCTTGTATTCACCAGGAGCTGCGTCACGTCTGAACTGACGGTGACTCCGCTCCATTTATCGGACCATTTCTTTATTTCATTCTCTCTCCTACCCACTCTCCCGCAACTCCTCTAACAACCTACCCTCTAACTTTCAGGAGAAATCTCTGCACTCTCTCACACTCCTCTCTCTCTACCTCTGCTCTCTCTGCACTTCCTCCTCCTGCATCTTTTGTTAATTTGCCTATTGATGTTGCCACCTCCACCTTTAACTCCTGCCTCTCTCAGTCTCTCGATTCACTATGTCCTCTTGTCTCCAAACCAGCTCGACCATCGCCCCCCTCCCCGTGGCTGACGGATTCTCTCCGATCCAGCAGAACCACGCTGCGAGCCGCTGAGAGAAAGTGGAGGAAATCCAGATCCCCAGATGACCTGGTCTCCTATCATACTCTGCTGGCAACTACGTCTGCTAAGACTAAATTTTTTTCAGTCAACAATTAATGCATGTACTGTATGTCTAACCCCGGTAAACTCTTTTCCACCTTCTCTTCCCTGCTTATCCCTCCTCCACCCCCCTCACCCTCTTCCCTCTCTGCAGATGACTTCCTGATCCACTTTGAGGAGAAGGTAGCCGTGATCCGAAACTCCTTCACACATCCGGTGACGCCCCATATGCCCCATAATGAACCCACCGCTACATTTTCATCCTTTAAGACTCTGGAGGACACAGATGTACTCCAACTTGTAACACACCAGCGTGCAACCACCTGCCCACTGGACCCCATCCCTTCGGCAGTCCTCCAGTCTGTATCCCGTGAGGTCCTTCCATATCTGTCCTCCATTATGCGTGCGTGTGTGTGTGTGCGGGCACGTCTGTGTGTGCGTGTGGTACCTGCAGTTGTTTGACTGCGTTGACTTTGAGACGATGTGGGTACCGCTGGGGCAGGGCGTGGCTTGGATGGCTGCACATGACGTGCATATGGAGGGGAAATGTACAGTGCGTTCTTCATCACAGCTCACCTGCAGAGCATCATCATCATCAACACAGCTCACCTGCAGAGCATCATCATCAACACAGCTCACCTGCAGAGCATCATCATCATCAACACAGCTCACCTGCAGAGCATCATCAGCAACATTATCGGAGCATGGTGTGAAGCTCCGCACAGCGAATGGCCGTCAAAAAAAAAAATGTCTATCAGATCCTGGCAATAATGTAATTCTGAAATATTTAATCTTTATACTAATAGTATTAATGTTTATACTAACAATGTATTTTATGTTAAGGTTCTGTAGACAAATAATTAGCGTACCGAACCCGGTTATCGGGCGGAAACCAGACATTTTTGTGATCAACATACGATACTGATATTATTCGGGCACATACCATTGAACATATTATATTTATTAGGTTCATAAAACGATAAGCTAACTTTTAAGCCAATAACCATGTAGATGTGACGGGTAGTTTTTATGTTTTAACGTCTTTTAGATGAGAAAGTACTGTCAAAAAAGGGGCGCCCTTTATCGGGCGGCTCTTGTAGTGCATAAACAAGCTCATGATTATTGTTGTTTTAAGAATCAATTAATAGTTTATTTCATCAAGATACCGTTTGAATAACCAATATATTGGCTAAATAGCTGGCTAACTGGATAGTTTACCTGGCAGTAAACAAGACTATGCAGTGTAGTACACCAGCGCAGAAGTAGAATCAGATTTCGGACATTTTTTTCACATAGGGGGCGTGATAAAAAGGCTCATAAAATGTGTAATTATCGTTAAATATTCCTGAAAATGAGCGGACACATACCTTGTTTGGTTGGAAGTGGGTGGGAAATACTGGTTTTCTTTTTTTCGTTGGCAAATCAGCTCTCGAGGAAGTTCAAATATGGTCGAAAGAGGACGTGCCCGATAAAGGGCGCCGCCCAATAAAGGGCGCCCTGTAGCTACTTGGATTATCAAAAAGGAGGGCCCAGGTGCCAGTAATTACAGGTACATTTCACACTGACACCAGGAGGTATATTTGTACCCAGGAAACGGCTCCCAAATCATGTATTTAAAAGCAGGGAAACTTGGGCTTAAAGCTGCAGTAGGCAAGGCCAAATTATAGTGAAATTTTCTCATTACATTCTAGCAGCTATCAATAAAACAAGTGTTCTGGGGAAAAAATCTGGTTTCTGTGAGCGTCCTGGGCTCTGTATTAAGCTGTCATAAAATCTCAAGCCGGTCTTCCAGAAACCAACTAATCAGGGCAACTACCTACAAGCAAAAGATCCTCCCTGTAGAAAAAAACTGTGCATGCACTGGAGCATCATTTGGTGGGAGGGGCTTAGGAGGGAGGAGAGCAGCAGGGGGAAATCTTTATGCCTTGTATATTTTCAAACTTGCCTACTGCAGCTTTAATATAGTGCTGCACACTCTGAAGCCATTAGAAAACCAATCATAGATGAGCAGAATAATGTGCTTTGGTCATTAAAAATCTTGTTTAAAGATTAAAAATCATGTTTTTTTTTAAACAGCCATATTTCCTGCCTCAATGTAAACAAAGACGTATTCGCTGCACTCTCAACTGAGTAAAAGATATTAGCAACACATACATACATACACACACACCTCATGATTTAGGTAGTGGCTGAGAATAAAGCCCCTAGTTAGTCCCATTCTGTGGCTGCAGACATAATCTGCTGCTTTACATATTAAGCGAAATGTTTTTTAATCTTAATGATTAAACCAAGTATACCACTAAGTAAAGCTTTTTAATCTTAATGGTTAAACCAAGTATGCCACTAAGTAAAGATTTTTTGTGTGTCACAAATGACACATTTAATGGTCAGACCTAATAAAAGCCATACTAGCTTATTGAAATACCCATGACTGTATTGATAACCGTAGAAATAAAATCACAGTGAAATGTCCTTTCTGCTTACCTGCTGGTGCTGTGCATCACATATTGCTATGGCAGCCAGGAGGAGGAAGGGATGCATGTCTCTGCTGCACGGTGGTCTACCTGTGTGTGCACGGCTGTCTCTGCCTGTGAGCGTGCACGGCGATCTATACCTGTGAGCATGCACGGTGATCTATACCTGTGAGCATGCACGGTGGTCTCTGAGAGCGTGTGTCGGTCTGTCTGGGCGTGCACGGCGGTTTCTACCTGTGAGCGTGCACGGCGGTCTCTATCTGTGAGGGTGCACGGCAGTTTCTACCTGTAAGTACAGAACGGGCTGTCCAGTGAAGTCTTTTTCTCCCAGACTGGCAGTAATCTGGCTTCAGCCTGGCGAGTACACAAGTCCCCACTAACAAGCTCCTCCCCTTCCTGCCTTCCACACCGTCAGATTTCCTGTCCTGAACTACAGCCAAACCTCTCCACATATCTGGAGTGGCTGAGCCTCGTTCTCCCTAACCCTAACCCTAACCCTAACATTCATACAGGACTCCCAGCTAGTTTTGCCAAATAAAGTAGATTTTCCGGTTAGAAAAATCAATTAATGTTTTAATAGTATATAAATAACATTATTGAAAATAAATGGCGAATAACATGATTCAATTACTAAAGAGAATTGAAAGTGAAGCCACCTGCTTACAGAGTTGATAAAGTGTTATTTTCTCTTTTCACGGCATAGCCGTAGTGAGCAGCCATTTTATTTTTCTCAGGTGCTAAGAGTTGTTTATTGTTTATTGTTTATTGTTTATTTGTTTATTTCGGCATGTGTATGGTCACATTGCATCACATTTCTGAAATATGCATTTAACAAATACATTTCCTGCCGAAAAGGGATACGGGAAAAAAGCAGCCTGCTTATCAAGTCCCGCCCCAATTCCCTCACGATTTTAAATGTTCATATTATACAGTTGATTGAAACAGATATTTTTAGTATCACAACAGCATAGCTTAATTTTCTTTATAGCGAAACTGATCAAGAAAGAAAGAAAAAAATAAAATAAAATAAAATACTCTAAAGTAAAACAAACCAGATTATTAAAGTCCAAATAAGTAGGTTTAAATGTACATGTCATACATTGGTCAAAACAATTTGTTTCAGTTCAACGTCAGACATTCCCAAATATTGTTCAGCTAATGTCCAAATTAAAAGTGTCCGTTTCTACGTTTTTATGATGTTCTGTTGTCCCCTGTAAATTCCGTGCATTATGCCTGAGTAGGTATGATTGCCAGATCTCGGAGTTCATTACCCCTCACTATTTTCTGCACTGTCCTCCGGAGGCTTGGTGGTTTCTGCCTGCATTATGGCTATTTTTCCCTTGATTTTGTTGATGTCCGATCTCAAATTTCTCAGTATGGTCAGTAATTCCCTGTTTCCAGAGACGTCAAACCCCTTTTTTCTCAGCTGTCGGTACATCAAGTACTGGCCAAATCCTAGGCCGATTAGTCCAATTCACTCATTTTTGTAATTGTAAGTGTGTTGTAAGGGTTAGGGTAAGTAAAAGTGTGGATATGTGTGTGGATTCTTTTGAGTGTTTACTGTAACTTGGCAGTTATAGAAGAATAATTTAATAAATGGTTTATTTCATACATAAAACACTTAAATGTAAATTTTCAGCAGAAAAATGTTTAATTTGTTGTTTCACGTAATAATTGTAAAATGTTTCGGTAGGACATGATTTGTCCCAATTATCTCTCACTCACACACACACACACACACACACACACACACACACACACACACACACACACACACACACACTGTGCGGTACTCTGCTTTCTAATTTTAAGGCAGTCAAAAAAAAAAAAAAAAAATGCTGTTGTTCTAAAATAAAGTGAGACAAAATGTGGATATGCTGACTGGTAACAAAGTAGTGGAATCTTGTGACCTGTCTATCATCAGAAGAGCCCTGTCATCACTTCCTGAATACAGGCATGGGCTCTGTCATCACTTCCTGAGTACTGGCATGGAGTCTTCCTTCCAGCTCCGCCTTTCGCTTCTGCTTTCTGAGCACTGGGTACGTGAGGAGGGGAAATGCCGCATTTGTGTGAGTTGTTGGTGTTACAGGAATGCGGTCCCCTGCCACGGCCCCTTCCCAGCTGTGATCCTGTCTCTGTTATCCTCTCTGTGAAAAGAGGGCAGATTATACACTTTCCTTTCTTTAAAAAACTGCTTCGTTGAGGTTAAAGATCACAGTCACTTCCTGGCAGGATGCTCATTTGCTGAACTATGGACACATTTTTCTCTGTTTTGCAAACTAGCAAATTCACTGTGTGACAGCATAGTTCACATTGAATGTTTCTGTGTCAGATCATGTTTTAAGTTAAATGCATAATAATAATAATAATATAATATATAGCTGCAAGCAGCAATGTAGGGACCAAGCGCTACAGCTTGTTTGTCAGGACAGATGCAGTCTAGATACAGTTTGTCAGGACTCCCTGCAACTCATTCTGTTGGTTGCCTAACTTGGTCCCATTACTGTAATGTTCCCCCCAGAATTTGGTTGAAATATCTGCTTTAGATTTGATTTAGTTAATAATCATTTAAATCTGTTTTATTTTTTGGTATAGTGGCCTCCCAGGACTCAAGGTAATCATGTGCACCAATAGACATGGGTGTGGTAGGGCGGGGCTCTGTAGTGGGCGTGGTAGGGCGGGGCTCTGTAGTGGGCGTGGTAGGGCGGGGCTCTGTAGTGGGTGTGGCAGGGTGGGGCTCCATGGTGGGCGTGGCAGCGCGGTGTGTCTATAAAAGGGTTGCAGATATATGGCATCTTACTTCATGGCGCCTTCAAGAAATTTGTTGGTATATTGTGGCCATATTGTGATAAGCCACACCCACTGCAAATTCATTGGATCTTTCGGCCATATTTTGACACATCCACTTGAAAAGTAAGACCTCCACAAAGGTATCTGAGATACAAATTTTATACAAATTTGTACATTTTTGTAGGAGTAAAACATTCTAAGGGATCCCAAATAAGGGGTGTCATTTTGTGGGTGCAGCCAAATTATTTGCACACGTTAACATTTCACACTTTGCAGGTGATCAACTAACTCCAGCCACAAACAGCCTTATTTAAATAATATATTTTGTGTGTTTGGAATGGTAATGAAATAGTAAGAAAATGGTGAAAAGACTGGCAGCAAAGTTGCCGTTTTTATGGTATTTTTTAAACGTTATTGTAGGGTAGGCTGCTGTTACACTGAACGAGCTGGCGGTTTATTACGAAGTGTTTCTCCCAGGAGTTACAGATGTTTGTCAGGACTAAAATGTTCATAACTATGCTTAGTAGCATGCATTAAATTGCTTTCAGCCTACTCCATCAACATCCAGGTGATGTGCGTGTAAGGTATAGACTAGTATAGACTATTCGCAATTATCCTGGATCAAGCTATGACTTAGCCTATATTTGCCAATAGTTCCTGTCGCCTAATCTTCTCTTACGGGACAATGGCTATCTATTGAAAACTTTTCTGATAACACCGATATCAATTCTAATGTGCGAATTGTCATTTACACCTAATGCGTGAATTGTCATTCAATGGAAAACTCACGCACTGCAATAGACCGACATTTGAGTTCTGAAAATGCGCTTCAGATGTAATTATAACACAGCTCTCTAGGCCTACAGCATACAGCCTGTAAGTAAATAGAATGGTTTTGACTGAAAAAAGTTCAAAACCTTGTCCAGTATTGCTTTTATTGTTTTGCAAATAGCCTAGGCTACAGCGGACTCGCTGTGCATAAGGTTTTTTCGATAGCCAACAGTTAAAAAACTGAGATAAAGGTCACCATGTTAACTGAATCTGAACCTTATTCTTCATCCTTCATATTTTTCTAATTTACACAGTGACAAGGTTTCCATACTCTCAGCTTATTAAAACCCCGCTGATTTTACCTGTTATTCCATAACTGAACAAAACGATTTTAAAGAGAACTAAGTGTCTAATTAGAAACGAAAACAAATTTGCAGGACGTTACACAATTAATTCACAATTATTTTTAATGGCATTCTCTGCATGTGCGCTTTAACTTCATGAAGGGGCAGGTCTGTTTCCCCTGCTGTAAATCGCACTTTTAATGGTCTTCCTGGGAAAGTGGACTTGTTTTAAAGCATTACGCTACCAATAAACCAGGTTGGTCACATTTTCATAAGCAGGACATTATAAAACAAGGGAAAATATGCGTGAACCTATGGGTTGCCAGCCTGACAGCTTTATTGTATTTAGTGTCACCGTTAAGGCAAAATAACGGTATTTATGTTATTAATCAATATTAGAATTCAGGTAATGAACTTCAGATGAAGCTTGAACTTTAAGAACTCCATGAGAACATCCTCATGGAATTGATGTTTGACAATGTTTCATTGCGTAATCAAATGAAATTCGTTAAAAAAGCAGGCTAATTTGGCATTTTCTAAGGTGAGACGGAAACCATTGATTGCTTATTCTCAGCTGTTGCAGGTGCTTTTAACAAAACTTAACCACATATATTTTGTAAACAAAATATTAAATTACCGGGAACTCATAATGGTTAGTCAGAATAATATTGATCATACTATTGATCCATATAGCCTATTACTTGATCGTACCAAACACACAGGAGCATGTCTGTTTCGCACATTGTTTTTGCACATTGCGCCGTGCTTAGCGCTCAAAAAACACACCGTCAAACTAGCAAAAGTGGACTTGGACACGCCCTAAATGGACTTTACGCCAATGCGCTAAGATCGCCAAGATAGAGCCCCTGGGGCCCTATCTTGGCGATCTTGGCGCTTAGTCTAAGCGCATGGCGCTAAGTCCATTTAGGGCGTGTCCAAGTCCACTTTTGCTATTTTAACGGCGTGTTTTTTTGGCGCTAAGCACGGCGCATGGCGCAACTGGGCTGAACCTAGTCGCTTCATTAATTATAGGTGTGTCTTGGGCGTGACATTCAATAAACCAATCAAAATGTCATATCCCATTCCCTTTAAAAGCCTGCTTTTCCACCTTGGCGGATTGCTTATGATGGCGAAACAGACATGCTCGTGCGTGTTTAGTTTGATCAAGGAATAGGCTAAATGGAGTATGATCAATATTATTCGGACTAACTATTAGCCTATGAGTTCCCGGTAATTCCAGACAGGGCTGTTATTTTACAAAATATGTGCGGTTAAATTTCGTTAAAAGGTCCTGCAACAGCTGAGAATAAGCTATCAATGGCTTCAGTCTCACCTTAGAAAACGCCAAATTAGCCTGCTTGTTCAGCGAATTTCGTTTGATTATGCAATGAAAGTGTCAAACATCAATTCCAAGAGGCTGTTCTCATGGAATTCTCGAAGTTCAAGCTTCATCCAAAGTTCATTAGGCTACCTGCATAGTAGGCTAATATTGATTAATAACATACATACCGTTATTTTGCCTTAATGATGACACTAAATAGCCTACAATAAAGCTGTCAGGTTCGCAACCCATAAGTTCACGCATATTTCTCCTTGTTTAATAATGTCCTGTTTATGGAAATGTGACCAACCTGTTTTACTCGTAGCGTAATCCTTTAAAACAATCCACTTTCCCAGGAAGACCGTGAAACGTGCGACTTGAGAACATGCAGCTCACATGCAGAGAATGGCATTAAAATTAATTGTGAATTAATTGTGTAACGTGCTGCAAATTTGTTTTAGTTTCTAATTAGACGCTTAGTTCTCTTTAAAATCGTTTTGTTCAGTTAAGGAATAAGGGGTGAAATCAGCTGGGTTTTAAACGGTGAGAGTATGGAAACCTGGTCACTGTAATTTAAAAAAATATGAAGGACGAAGAATAGCTAAGGTTACAATTTAGTTAACATGGTGACATCTCCGTTTTTTAACAATAGGCTATCGAAAAAAACCTTATGCACAGCGAATTCGCTGTAGCCTAGGCTATTTGAAAAACAATAAATGCAATATTCACTGGACAAGGTTTTGAACTTTTTTCACTCACAAACCATTCTATTTACTTACAGGCTGTATTCATAGATAAACAGAGCTGTATTGTAATGACATCTGAAGCGCATTTTCAGAACTTAAATGTCCGTCTATTGCCGTGCGCGAGTTTTCCATTGAATGACAATTCACGCATTAGGTGCAAAGACAATTTGCGCATTAGGCTTGATAGCTATAGGTGTTATCAGCTCCTTTTTAATGGATAGCCATTGTCCCGTACCATCGCACATCGCCTGGATGTTGATGGAGTGGGCTGAGAGCAATGCAATGTGGCATTGTTTCCCTTCTCTGAGGGAAAGGTATGTGGACCTATGGAACCTTTTATTATTATGCATTTTTGATATAGCCTACACAATAATAATATTTCACATTGTGATCTAGATATTTTAGTCATGCCTGTGCACGCCCCTGTGTGTAACAGACAGGAGGGTATGCGCGTTGTGCACACGCCTATGTAGACGCACTTATATGCGCCGTTAAAATAGCATGTAAACAACTGCGACATGACTTTAGACCAGGTTTGTGGTGGTTCTAGCGCAAGCGCTTTCTGCTGGCTCAAGATAGCAATACGCCAAAAAGAATCCTGGCCACTCCTCATCTTAAGACCAACACGCCCAGTTCACTAATGATGGCGCAAGAGTTACGCCGTCAAACATGCTAGTTTGACGGTGTAAGCGTTAGGCGTTATTATGGACCTAGCGCCGGGTGTAAGATAGCAAAGACACTTGCGTTTGCGTTAGCGCTGCTTTGCGCCGGGTGTAAGATAGGGCCCCTGGAGTTATAAAGTCTTAAAGGGATATTTCACCTTTGTGTGACAGAAGTAAGCCTACCCCATTATATTTGCATAGCGGGAATATAAGCAACATCAGCTGTCCCTGCTGACTGTTAACGGCATCCCCGGTAGTCCCGGTTGTCAGGCTCTCCATTCACTCCCATTAATTTTCAGGACCTCACCAAAATTAATCGTTTTAAAGTTCTAACTATGGCAGATAATACATCAATAAAAGAGAACACGATGGTGAAAAGGCACGTGTTTGTTTTGAGCTTATAAGATCTTGTCACGTTTAAATTAGCTATAATAGTGGAACTATTTTCAGATATGCTACTGCATAGAAACACAACATGCTGTAGTTAGATTTTTTGTTTTATGACATAAACCTACAAATAACGCTAGCCTACTACAGTTTGTGAATTGACGTCAAGTTTATCGTACGCAAGAATTCTTCACTGAGTTTAAATAAAGGTTTTTGCCTGATCTTTTTCTTTTAAAAGGTAATAAAACATTGAGAATGCATTAAATATCAAAACAAACACGTACCTTTTCATCGTTGTGTTCACTTTTATCAATGTATTATCTGCCATAGTTAGTTTGTGCTTTTAAACGATTAATTTTGGCGAGGTCCCTGAAAATGAATGGGAGTGAATGGGGAGCCTGACAACCGGGGAATACCAGGGATGCCGTTAACGGTCAGCAGGGACAGCTGACGTTGCTTATATTCCCGCTATGCAAATATAATGGGGTAGGCTCCACAAAATGACATATGTCACACGAAGATGAAATATTCCCTTTAAACAGAGCACCCCCTAAATAAGTGAGAATTGACCAAATTTGCCTCTGTGCAAAGGGGTTAATATTATTATAGCACCACCACGTTATAGCACCACCACGTGGCCAGCTCACCCCTTGTGCCCCAAGGCAATCTAACTGAAAGATTCCACAGATGCTGCAGAAAATTTAATGGGAAGGACCAGATTCCACAGGGCTCTCACCTCTTATACGTCCTCACCACCCTCTCCACCCCTCTCCTTCCCGTAAACCCGCTGTTCTGCCCCCACCCAAACCGTGGAAGGAAGCGCGGTCCTTGCATAAATGCTGTGCTGAGAAATAGACATGCAGGAAGGATGACAGAGGCATACGAGATTGTGTCAGAGAGCAGACAGCAGTCCAGCTTGAGGCATAAGAGGTGTGTGCTGCAGCCTGGAGTTATATCAGGTACACTACCTGGGGACAGTCCTGGAGTTATATCAGGTACACTACCTGGGGACCGTCCTGGAGTTATATCAGGTACACTACCTGGGGGACCGTCCTGGAGTTATATCAGGTACACTACCTGGGGACAGTCCTGGAGTTATATCAGATACACTACCTGGGGACAGTCCTGGAGTCATATCAGGTACACTACCTGGGGACAGTCCTGGAGTTATATCAGGTACACTACCTGGGGACAGGTCCTGGAGTTATATCAGGTACACTACCTGGGGACAGTCCTGGAGTTATATCAGGTACACTACCTGGGGACAGTCCTGGAGTTATATCAGGTACACTACCTGGGGACAGTCCTGGAGTTATATCAGGTACACCACTACATGGGGACAGTCCAGTGTACAGAGTTAGCCCTGAGTGTGTCAAACACAAACACTTGTGTGTCTTTTTATAGTTTTTAAAAACCTGACCATTATACAGAGAGCCCTCTTGAAGGTGAACTTGAACTGTTTCTTTCTCTGTACAGAAAGAGGACTGTTTCTTTCTCTGTACAGAAAGAGGACTGTTTCTTTCTCTGTACAGTAAGAGGACTGTTTCTTTCTCTGTACAGAAAGAGGACTGTTTCTTTCTCTGTACAGAAAGAGGACTGTTTCTTTCTCTGTACAGTAAGAGGACTGTTTCTTTCTCTGTACAGAAAGAGGACTGTTTCTTTCTCTGTACAGAAAGAGGACTGTTTATTTATCTGTACAGAAAGAGGACTGTTTCTTTCTCTGTACAGTAAGAGGGCTGTTTATTTCTCTGTACAGAAAGAGGACTGTTTCTTTCTCTGTACAGAAAGAGGACTGGTGAAGACTCCAGGGGGCAGTATAAGTCTAACAAAACGGAGAATACGCGTCCAGGTTTTGTTTGTAATGATTTGAACCTGAAGGACAAGAACTGTGTTGAGAGAATCCTGCGATGCTGCTGCCTGTTTTAATCGTTGATGAAAAGCTTTGTTGCTGTAACCCTAACCCTAAGCTGAGAGATGAAGAGAATGGAAGGTGTTTTAGGATAGTTTGAGCTCTATTTGCACATTCTGTACACATTCTATATTTCTATGGATATCTTGTTCAGATTAAATAAACTACTGGAAAACCCTGAACAGTTATTTCAAATTGGCCAGTCTGATGTGTTCAGGTGTGTAACTCTAATCAGTGTTCAGGTTTGCCTGTGATTGGCGTTCTGGTATGTCTCTGGTCTAATCGGTCATGATGCAGAATCAAGCTTTCTTTCCTCTGTATGCCTTACTGAAATCTGACCAATCACACAATACTCTTATAGAACTGCAGTAAGCCCCATTTTAACTCTGAGTGAGCATCAGTGTATAGAACATTATAGAGTATGATTTTTAAGTGTATTATACAACAGATGGTTTAGAATATTATATTTAAAGTATATTATACAACAGATGGTTTAGAATATTATAGTGTATTATATTTAAAGTGTATTATAAAACAGATGAGTTAGAATGTTATAGTGTATTATATTTGAAGTGTATTATAAAACAGATGAGTTGGAATAGTGTATTATATTTGAAGTGTATTATAAAACAGATGAGTTGGAATAGTGTATTATATTTAAAGTGTATTATATGAGTTAGAATGTTATAGTGTATTATATTTGAAGTGTATTATAAAACAGATGAGTTGGAATAGTGTATTATATTTAAAGTGTATTATAAAACAGATGAGTTGGAATAGTGTATTATATTTAAAGTGTATTATAAAACAGATGAGTTGGAATAGTGTATTATATTTGAAGTGTATTATAAAACAGATGAGTTAGAATGTTATAGTGTATTATATTTAAAGTGTATTATAAAACAGATGAGTTGGAATAGTGTATTATATTTAAAGTGTATTATAAAACAGATGAGTTGGAATAGTGTATTATATTTAAAGTGTATTATAAAACAGATGAGTTGCTTTAATGTTTGTGCAGGCAGGCTTGGTTTCCTCAGTTCATCTGTTTTGCATTATTCAGTAAACTGTGGAGCCACAGTCATTACTGCAGGGATGATGTTTACAGGGATGCATGTGTACGGGGACGTGTGTGTGTGTGTGTGTGTGTGTGTGTGTGTGTGTGTGTGTGTGTGTGTGTGTGTGTGTGTGTGTGTGTGTGTGTGTGTGTGTGTGTACAGGGAAGTGTGTACTTGCATTGACATATCTTCACATCTCAATTCAGTTTTTCTTTAATAAACCGAACAGCAGGTCAAAGTCATGATTTAAAGCTGAGATATGCAATAATGTTTAAAGTATAAAAAGCACAGGAAGAGTTCACAGGAGCCATTGGAGTATAAAGCACAGGAAGAGTTCACAGGAGCCATTGGAGTGAAGAATCACATCTGGCCTGGCTGGAGGCAGGCTTACTTCCTTTCCTGCTGAGAGAGAGACTGCGAGAAAGAGATTTTTTCAGTTTTAAAACCTTCTTTCATTCCACAATCCGTTTGAGGCAGAATTCCTATATATTACTTTTGCACAGGGGCAGACTGGCCATCTTTAGTCCCAGCTTTTGCACAGGGGCGGACTGGCCATCTTTAGTCCCAGCTTTTGCACGGGGGTGGACTGGCCATCTTTAGTCCCAGCTTTTGCACAGGGGCGGACTGGCCATCTTTAGTCCCAGCTTTTGCACAGGGGCGGACTGGCCATCTTTAGTCCCAGCTTTTGCACAGGGGCGGACTGGCCATCTTTAGTCCCAGCTTTTGCACAGGGGCGGACTGGCCATCTTTAGTCCCAGCTTTTGCACAGGGGCGGACTGGCCATCTTTAGTCCCAGCTTTTGCACAGGGGCGGACTGGCCATCTTTAGTCCCAGCTTTTGCACAGGGGCGGACTGGCCATCTTTAGTCCCAGCTTTTGCACTTTCATCCAAATCCAAAATCAAACAAAAGGGAAAAATAACAAAGAAAAGCAAAAACAGACTTAAAAACAGGAGAAAGTAAAAAACACCCAAATCTAAGCACCTTAAAACCCTGCAGGGGCTGCAGAGAAGGACCAATTACAAACACTTCTGTAAATTACAAAAACTTAATTGCTCACAATAACTATATGGGCAAATTGAAAACATTTGCTAAAACAGAAATAATATAATATTTTTAAAGTTGTTCAAAGATACCTGTATCTGTATTTGGCCACTGCCAATTTGGATAAAATAAGAAATTGGCTTAGCTTTTATGTGTAGGTCTTAATGAGGAAATGATCACCAGCTACTTTATTGGTGAAGAAAGATTTCTGTCATGAATTGGTTGCAATAATAAGCTGTAAAACTGGAACTCTCTCAGATTTTCAGAGTGTTTCTGCTGTGTAACTGACCTGGGACACATCTGGTTTTTAGAGAGTCTGAGCACTTATCCTGGAGCATGAAGGGGAAAGCTGCTCACACACAGTCTATCACACACACACACACACACACACACACACACACCACAGGCACACACACACACACACACACACACACCCACTCTCTTAATGAATGTTAAAAAGTTGTCTTCTTTTTCTGTCAGCTAATCACACTGAAGACCCACAGAAAACACGCTAAGCACATGCTAAGCACACTGAAGACCCACAGAAAACACGCTAAGCACATGCTAAGCACACTGAAGACCCACAGAAAACACGCTAAGCACATGCTAAGCACACTGAAGACCCACAGAAAACACGTTAAGCACATGCTAATCACATTGAAGACCCACAGAAAACATGCTAAGCATATGCTAATCACACACGGAAGACCCACAGAAAACATGCTAAGCACACTGAAGACCCACAGAAAACACGCTAAGCACATGCTAATCACACACGGAAGACCCACAGAAAACACGCTAAGCACATGCTAAGCACACTGAAGACCCACAGAAAACACGTTAAGCACATGCTAATCACATTGAAGACCCACAGAAAACATGCTAAGCACATGCTAATCACACACGGAAGACCCACAGAAAACATGCTAAGCACATGCTAAGCACACTGAAGACCCACAGAAAACACGCTAAGCACATGCTAATCACACACTGAAGGCCCACAGAAAACAAGCTAAGCACATGCTAAGCACACTGAAGACCCACAGAAAACACACCAAGCACATGCTAAGCACACAAAACACCCACAAAACACACTAAGCACAATTTGAGGAAACATGGAACACACCAAGAAATGATGCCTCCAAAGACTATATTACAGTTTTTCTCAATTGCTTAAACACAATTCCTGAAACACTGAACACATTTTCAAAACTGTAAGCACAAACCCCACAACAGTAAAAGTGTTTACCACAACACTATGTTTCACCTGCAATAGGCCCTAAGACCCTCAAAATGTTTAACTCATGTTTCAAAATGAAACAATTTTGTCAATGAGTACAACAATTACACCAAATTAAAATAAATCTTATCAGTGCATAAACAAAGGCACACAATATACTAAGTATCTGCATCAAAAATGAAACAGTCAACCCTGAATGCATGTTCCTTTACCTTCACTAGGTAAATGGTGTTGCAGTCAAAAGATTATGCCACACTAAAGAATTCTCAACAAAGTCACAAGTTTGACAAAATATCTTTACTGTAGTAAAACCAAAACAAATGCAAGCTTTTACAGTAAAGCAAAACAATGATACAGCTGTAAATTGGAGCAAGCATTCACAGTAAAGCAAAGCAATGATACAGCTGTAAATTGGAGCAAGCATTCACAGTAAAGCAAAGCAATGATACAGCTGTAAATTGGAGCAAGCATTCACAGTAAAGCAAAGCAATGATACAGCTGTAAATTGGAGCAAGCATTCACAGTAAAGCAAAGCAATGATACAGCTGTAAATTGGAGCAAGCATTCACAGTAAAGCAAAGCAATGATACAGCTGTAAATTGGAGCAAGCATTCACAGTAAAGCAAAACAATGATACAGCTGTAAATTGGAGCAAGCATTCACAGTAAAGCAAAGCAATGATACAGCTGTAAATTGGAGCAAGCATTCACAGTAAAGCAAAGCAATGATACAGCTGTAAATTGGAGCAAGCATTCACAGTAAAGCAAAGCAATGATACAGCTGTAAATTGGAGCAAGCATTCACAGTAAAGCAAAGCAATGATACAGCTGTAAATTGGAGCAAGCATTCACAGTAAAGCAAAGCAATGATACAGCTGTAAATTGGAGGTGGTCAAGCTGTAATGTGTAAATAAAAGAAGAAAATAACAAACTCAAGACATTTCCTCTAGCTTTTTACTGCCCATCCACTCGCTCCTCTCTGTTGGGCCACAACTGTTCAGAAACATCACACCTGATATTTTCCCTTGCCATGCAACTTTGGAAATATCTCCTTGTATGCCGCTGCCATCTCCTGCAAGCTCTCCGGTGTGATGTCCTCACACCCAGCATCCATGGCTTCTAGCAAGGACATCTGGGTATGAGGCTGGCGGCCATACACTTTCCATCTCCATGCTGAAAAGAATTCCTCAATTGGATTGAGGAACGGTGAATAGGGTGGGAGGAACAGCATTGCCATCCTTGGATAGGCATCAAACCACTCCCTGATGAGAGCACATGTCTGATACGTCGTCAAACTTTTGTTAAATTGAAGCCTGCCTCGTCAACATATACAAATATGTGTGGAGTTTCGTTCGCCTCCAACTCCCATTACTGTCTGCAAGAGATAGAAAAACATATAGTTTAGAAAACCATGCTACTAGAGTACAGTACATGCACACACGCCTACAGAACATCCAAAATGTTGGTTATATATTCTAGAAAGATTGTATTTATGTAACGTTACTATGTAATGGTAAGACATTACAGTAGTGTACATTGATGAGGCCTTACCTGTACATACTGGTGCCTGAGCTCCTTCACCTGGTCACTATTCCTTTCAAAAGGAACAGTATACAGTTGTTTGAGTGATAATTGGTTTCTCCTCAACACCCGGTCTATTGTGAAAGGCTCACTGTGTTCATGTTTACAAATATGCTATTATCTTCTATCACAGCACTCTGAATTTCTCTGAGTCTAATGGCATTATTTGCCCTCACCATGTTGACCATTTAATTTTCCTGTTCAGGTGTGAAAACATTTCTTCTTCCTCCAGCATGGGATAATGCTTCAGTTCTATAAATGCAAACAATACAGTAAGAATCGATAAACAAATTAAATGTAATCTAAATTCTAAAACTTGACAAGCGTATATGGAATACTGTAAAGAATATGTAGCATGATCACGTACCTGTTTTCAATCCCAAATGTCCAGATGATTGAGGCCACTGAGTATCGGCTGAGATTGGGCTGGACCCTCTGACTAGCCTCGGCCATAGTTAGGCCATGGTTAGGCCATGGTTAGGCCATAGTTATGCCATGGTTAGGCCATGGTTAGGCCATAGTTAAGTACATGGTTAGGCCATGGTTATGCCATGGTTAGGCCATGGTTAGGCCATAGTTAAGTACATGGTTAGGCCATGGTTATGCCATGGTTAGGCCATGGTTAGGCCATAGTTAAGTACATGGTTAGGCCATGGTTAGGCCATGGTTAAGTACATGGTTATGCCATGGTTAGGCCATGGTTAGGCCATAGTTAAGTACATGGTTAGGCCATGGTTATGCCATGGTTAGGCCATGGTTAGGCCATAGTTAAGTACATGGTTAGGCCATGGTTATGCCATGGTTAGGCTATGGTTAGGCCATAGTTAAGTACATGGTTAGGCCAATGGTTAGGCCATGGTTAAGTACATGGTTAGGCCATGGTTAGGCCATGGTAAGGCCATAGTTAAGTACATGGTTAGGCCATGGTTATGCCATGGTTAGGCCATGGTTAGGCCATAGTTAAGTACATGGTTAGGCCATGGTTAGGCCATAGTTAAGTACATGGTTAGGCCATGGTTAGGCCATGGTTAAGTACATGGTTAAGCCATGGTTATGCCATGGTTAGGCCATGGTTAGGCCATAGTTAAGTACATGGTTAGGCCATGGTTAGGCCATGGTTAAGTACATGGTTAGGCCATGGTTAAGTACATGGTTAGGCCATGGTTAAGTACATGGTTAGGCCATGGTTAAGTACATGGTTAGGCCATAGTTAAGTACATGGTTAGGCCATGGTTAAGTACATGGTTAGGCCATGGTTAAGTACATGGTCTAGGCCATGGTTAAGTACATGGTTAGGCCATAGTTAAGTACATGGTTAGGCCATGGTTAAGTACATGGTTAGGCCATGGTTAGGCCATGGTTAAGTACATGGTTAGGCCATGGTTAAGTACATGGTTAGGCCATGGTTAGGCCATGGTTAAGTATATGGTTAGGCCATGGTTAGGCCATGGTTAAGTACATGGTTAGGCCATGGTTAAGTACATGGTTAGGCCACGGTTAAGTACATGGTTAGGCCATGGTTAGGCCATGGTTAAGTACATGGTTAGGCCATGGTTAAGTACATGGTTAGGCCTTGGTTAAGTATATGGTTAGGCCATGGTTAAGTACATGGTTAGGCCATGGTTAGGCCATGATTAAGTATATGGTTAGGCCATGGTTAAGTACATGGTTAGGCCATGGTTAGGCCATGGTTAAGTACATGGTTAGGCATGGTTAAATACATGGTTAAGTACATGGTTAGGCCATGGTTAGGCCATGGTTAAGTACATGGTTAGGCTATGGTTAAGTACATGGTTAGGCCATGGTTAAGTACATGGTTAGGCCATGGTTAGGCCATGGTTAAGTACATGGTTAGGCCATGGTTAGGCCATGGTTAAGTACATGGTTAGGCCATGGTTAGGCCATGGTTAAGTACATGGTTAGGCCATGGTTAAATACATGGTTAAGTACATGGTTAGGCCATGGTTAGGCCATGGTTAAGTACATGGTTAGGCTATGGTTAAGTACATGGTTAGGCCATGGTTAAGTACATGGTTAGGCCATGGTTAGGCCATGGTTAAGTACATGGTTAGGCCATGGTTAGGCCATGGTTAAGTACATGGTTAGGCCATGGTTAGGCCATGGTTAAGTACATGGTTAGGGCCATAGTTAAGTACATGGTTAGGCCATGGTTAAGTACATGGTTAGGCCATAGTTAAGTACATGGTTATGCCATAGTTAAGTACATGGTTAGGCCATGGTTAGGCCATGGTTAAGTACATGGTTAGGCCATGGTTAGGCCATGGTTAGGCTATAGTTAAGTACATGGTTAGGCCATGGTTAGGCCATGGTTAGGCCATAGTTAAGTACATGGTTAAGTACATGGTTAGGCCATGGTTAGGCCATGGTTAAGTACATGGTTAGGCCATAGTTAAGTACATGGTTAGGCCATGGTTAAGTACATGGTTAGGCCATAGTTAAGTACATGGTTATGCCATAGTTAAGTACATGGTTAGGCCATGGTTAGGCCATGGTTAAGTACATGGTTAGGCCATGGTTAGGCCATGGTTAGGCTATAGTTAAGTACATGGTTAGGGCCATGGTTAGGCCATGGTTAGGCTATAGTTAAGTACATGGTTAGGGCCATGGTTAGGCCATGGTTAGGCCATAGTTAAGTACATGGTTAAGTACATGGTTAGGCCATGGTTAAGTACATGGTTAGGCCATAGTTAAGTACATGGTTATGCCATAGTTAAGTACATGGTTAGGCCATGGTTAAGTACATGGTTAGGCCATGGTTAGGCTATAGTTAAGTACATGGTTAGGCCATGGTTAGGCCATGGTTAGGCCATAGTTAAGTACATGGTTAAGTACATGGTTAGGCCATGGTTAGGCCATGGTTAGGCCATAGTTAAGTACATGGTTAAGTACATGGTTAGGCCATGGTTAAGTACATGGTTAGGCCATAGTTAAGTACATGGTTATGCCATAGTTAAGTACATGGTTAGGCCATGGTTAGGCCATAGTTAAGTACATGGTTAAGTACATGGTTAGGCCATGGTTAGGCCATGGTTAAGTACATGGTTAGGCCATGGTTAGGCCATGGTTAGGCCATGGTTAAGTACATGGTTAGGCCATGGTTAAGTACATGGTTAGGCCATAGTTAAGTACATGGTTATGCCATAGTTAAGTACATGGTTAGGCCATGGTTAGGCCATAGTTAAGTACATGGTTAAGTACATGGTTAGGCCATGGTTAGGCCATGGTTAAGTACATGGTTAAGTACATGGTTAGGCCATGGTTAGGCCATGGTTAGGCCATGGTTAGGCCATGGTTAAGTACATGGTTAGGCCATAGTTAAGTACATGGTTAAGTACATGGTTAGGCCATGGTTAAGTACATGGTTAGGCCATGGTTAGGCCATGGTTAAGTACATGGTTAGGCCATAGTTAAGTACATGGTTAAGTACATGGTTAGGCCATGGTTAAGTACATGGTTAGGCCATGGTTAGGCCATGGTTAAGTACATGGTTAGGCCATGGTTAGGCCATAGTTAAGTACATGGTTAAGTACATGGTTAGGCCATGGTTAGGCCATGGTTAAGTACATGGTTAGGCCATGGTTAGGCCATAGTTAAGTACATAGTTAAGTACATGGTTAAGTACATGTATGTCATTAGAAATTCTTGCAAGTCTTTGCCTCTCCCTGCCTCTTCCCTGTGCCCTCCTCTCACACGACCACCACGGATTCGGATACCTCTCCCTCTCACACACGACCACCATGGATTCGGATACCTCTCCCTCTCGCACGACCACCACGGATTCGGATACCTCTCCCTCTCGCACGACCACCACGGATTCGGATACCTCTCCCTCTCGCACGACCACCATGGATTCGGATACCTCTCCCTCTCACACGACCACCACGGATTCGGATACCTCTCCCTCTCGCACGACCACCACGGATTCGGATACCTCTCCCTCTCGCACGACCACCACGGATTCGGATACCTCTCCCTCTCGCACGACCACCACGGATTCGGATACCTCTCCCTCTCGCACGACCACCACAGATTCGGATACCTCTCCCTCTCGCACGACCACCACGGATTCGGATACCTCTCCCTCTCGCACGACCACCACGGATTCGGATACCTCTCCCTCTCGCACGACCACCATGAATTCGGATACCTCTCCCTCTCACACGACCACCACGGATTCGGATACCTCTCCCTCTCGCACGACCACCACGGATTCGGATACCTCGCCCTCTTGCAAGAGGTCCTTCCTCTTCTCCCTCCATTTTTCATCCTGCCACAAATGCACTAGTAGCTTAGCGGTATATATGTTTTCTGATCTAATTGTTGGAGAATTGTACCTGTTGCAAAACTCTATGTAAAGTAGAAAGCATGTGTGATTGGTTGCTTTGAGCTGTGAAAAACTAATTTGTGGATACAAGATTTGCCTGAATTTTGGATAAATTGCAGACATTTATATTTTTATAAGGGAGCCATACATGTAGACCTATTTTCATAAGGAGATCCTGAGTGCCAGTGTATTGGTTGTTGTTTGTATTATTTTGCATGTAGTGATTTGCACAATGAACATATGTATAAATAGATGTAGGAGTGATGGCATTCAAATGATAAATGGTATAATCCATTTTGATTAGGGTGACTTAATCAATTGATTTTTGTATCAATTACTGACATTTGTGTTTACTAGTTGGCATAAATGTGCTTTACATTAGCATTTTGTGTTAAAAGCAGTCAAAAATGATAGTGTTTTGAACAAATGAGTTAATGTTGTGGGGTTTGTGCTTACAGTTTTGAGAATGTGTTTAGTGTTTCAGGAATTGTGTTTAAGCAATTGAGAAAAACTGTAATAAAACACACACACACACACACACACACTCTCTCACTCAGACACACACACACACTCTCTCACTCACACACACACTCTCTCACACACACACACACACACACACACACACACACACACACACACACACACTCAGTGTAGATGCGTAATAATGAGCCTCTCTTCTGCATCTCTTCTCTCTTCTGAGTTGAGTGAAATGTTTCTCTGAATATGTATTGAATGTTTACATGATATTTCCCTGTAAGTAACGCACATTGACCTTGAGCAGAATCAAGGCCTGGCACATGCATATAAACATTCTGAACACTAAGCGCTCTGTAAACTCTCTGTGAATGTTGTGTGAAAGCTACGGTGTGTACAGTAAATGTTGTGTAAACATGGCCTGTAACCCCAGCACCTGCTCTCTGGTGTAACACTTCACCACTAATCAGAGATCAGTGCAAGGAAGAGCAACTGGCCAATTTGACTGACCCTATTCATAATGATAATATTAATAACGAAATGTTGTCTTAAGTTAGAAAACGTTATTTTTATTAAAAGATGAATGACACAAGTACAGTACAGATAAGTAGTAATTCTAAGAAGTTTTGCTATTATTATTATTCGAAGTCATTTAGCAACTTCTGGTAAATAATCATATGGAAAGTATATAGTATTGATTATACTACTCTATCCATAGCATACTCTATTGATTACTGCACAGAAGAACATATAGACTGGATTTATGCACATTATTACTTGTAACGTCTGCTTTTAAAATTAAAAACAGTTTAAGTGAAGGTAATTCACAGAATTCGTCTGGAAAATTCAAAGTTTAACTCCACATGTTCAGATAGTGTTTTGGGACATGATTTCTCTTACTAATACTGTATCTGCTGTGATCGCTATAAAGAGGGTTATTCCCCCAGTAATCTGGCATGACCTGCTGGTGAAATTACTGAAATGATACCACAGAGCCCTGCTCTCCGAGCAGAGCAGTGGTTTGTGGATATCACAGGGGGAAATGGTGCTGTAGCTGGCTTTAGCAGTTTGTGGATATCACAGGAGAAATGGTGCTGTAGCTGGCTTTAGTGGTTTGTGGATATCACAGGGGAAATGGTGCTGTAGCTGGCTTTAGCGGTTTGTGGATATCACAGGGGAAATGGTGCTGTAGCTGGCTTTAGTGGTTTGTGGATATCACAGGGGAAATGGTGCTGTAGCTGGCTTTAGTGGTTTGTGGATATCACAGGGGAAATGGTGCTGTAGCTGGCTTTAGTGGTTTGTGGATATCACAGGGGAAATGGTGCTGTAGCTGGCTTTAGTGGTTTGTGGATATCACAGGGGGAAATGGTGCTGTAGCTGGCTTTAGCAGTTTGTGGATATCACAGGAGAAATGGTGCTGTAGCTGGCTTTAGTGGTTTGTGGATATCACAGGGGAAATGGTGCTGTAGCTGGCTTTAGTGGTTTGTGGGGATATCACAAGGGGAAATGGTGCTGTAGCTGGCTTTAGTGGTTTGTGGATATCACAGGGGGAAATGGTGCTGTAGCTGGCTTTAGCAGTTTGTGGATATCACAGGAGAAATGGTGCTGTAGCTGGCTTTAGTGGTTTGTGGATATCACAGGGGAAATGGTGCTGTAGCTGGCTTTAGTGGTTTGTGGATATCACAGGGGAAATGGTGCTGTAGCTGGCTTTAGTGGTTTGTGGATATCACAGGAGAAATGGTGCTGTAGCTGGCTTTAGTGGTTTGTGGATATCACAGGGGAAATGGTGCTGTAGCTGGCTTTAGTGGTTTGTGGATATCACAGGGGAAATGGTGCTGTAGCTGGCTTTAGTGGTTTGTGGATATCACAGGGGAAATGGTGCTGTAGCTGGCCTTAGTGGTTTGTGGATATCACAGGGGAAATGGTGCTGTAGCTGGCCTTAGCAGTTTGTGGATATCACAGGGGAAATGGTGCTGTAGCTGGCCTTAGTGGTTTGTGGATATCACAGGGGAAATGGTGCTGTAGCTGGCTTTAGCAGTTTGTGGATATCACAGGGGAAATGGTGCTGTAGCTGGCTTTAGTGGTTTGTGGATATCACAGGGGAAATGGTACTGTAGCTGGCTTTAGTGGTTTGTGGATATCACAGGGGAAATGGTGCTGTAGCTGGCTTTAGTGGTTTGTGGATATCACAGGGGGAAATGGTGCTGTAGCTGGCCTTAGTGGTTTGTGGATATCACAGGGGAAATGGTGCTGTAGCTGGCCTTAGCAGTTTGTGGATATCACAGGGGAAATGGTGCTGTAGCTGGCCTTAGTGGTTTGTGGATATCACAGGGGAAATGGTGCTGTAGCTGGCTTTAGTGGTTTGTGGATATCACAGGGGGAAATGGTGCTGTAGCTGGCCTTAGTGGTTTGTGGATATCACAGGGGAAATGGTGCTGTAGCTGGCTTTAGCAGTTTGTGGATATCACAGGGGAAATGGTGCTGTAGCTGGCTTTAGTGGTTTGTGGATATCACAGGGGAAATGGTGCTGTAGCTGGCTTTAGTGGTTTGTGGATATCACAGGGGAAATGGTGCTGTAGCTGGCTTTAGTGGTTTGTGGATATCACAGGGGGAAATGGTGCTGTAGCTGGCCTTAGTGGTTTGTGGATATCACAGGGGAAATGGTGCTGTAGCTGGCCTTAGCAGTTTGTGGATATCACAGGGGAAATGGTGCTGTAGCTGGCCTTAGTGGTTTGTGGATATCACAGGGGAAATGGTGCTGTAGCTGGCCTTAGTGGTTTGTGGATATCACAGGGGGAAATGGTGCTGTAGCTGGCCTTAGTGGTTTGCTGTCATAATGTACACAGCACTGGCTCAGTAGTAGCGTCCGATAGGCAGCAATCGCAGGCAGATGAAACTGTAGGGATATATGCCCAAGCCCACAGGGTTTCCGTCCAATCGGATCACATCCATTTTGGTACGCAGGTAGCGGGTGGTGTTCCCCTTACAGAAAGTCTCATCAGTTATGGCCGTGATATTGTTGTTCTGCATGACAGAGATGAACAGATGGTCAGTGCTGTGATGATGCTCCCTAAACTCCATCCCCTAGTGTCATAAACCCCACCCCTGCTGCTAAACTCCACCCCCATCCTCATAAACCCCACCCCCTGTCTTATAAACTCCACCCCATGCCTCCTAAACCCCACCCCCATCCTCATAAACCCCACCCCCTGTCTTATAAACTCCACCCCATGCCTCCTAAACCCCACCCCCATCCTCATAAACCCCACCCGTGCCCCAAAACTCCACCCCCCCATCCTCATAAACCCCACTCCCTGCCTCATAAACCACACCCCCCCAGGCTGACCTGCAGGTGTACCACACGAAGGCTCTCGGGAAGGTGTGGTACGGCCTCCAGCTGGTTGTCGGCCAGGTACAGGTAGGCCAGCTTGGTGAGCTTCTGCACAGAGGGACAGCAAGGTATCAGCACCTCCATACCTGCTACAGGTACAGCGCCAATCAGTTAACACCTCCATACCTGCTACAGGTACTGCACCAATCAGTCTGCACCTCCATACCTGCTACAGGTACAGCGCCAATCAGTCAGCACCTCCATACCTGCTACAGGTACAGCTCCAATCAGTCAGCACCTCCATACCTGCTACAGGTACAGCGCCAATCAGTTAACACCTCCATACCTGCTACAGGTACTGCACCAATCAGTCTGCACCTCCATACCTGCTACAGGTACAGCGCCAATCAGTCAGCACCTCCATACCTGCTACAGGTATAGCTCCAATTAGTTAACACCTCCATACCTGCTACAGGTACAGCGCCAATCAGTTAACACCTCCATACCTGCTACAGGTACTGCACCAATCAGTTTGCACCTCCATACCTGCTACAGGTACAGCTCCAATCAGTCAGCACCTCCATACCTGCTACAGGTATAGCTCCAATCAGTCAGCACCTCCATACCTGCTACAGGTATAGCTCCAATCAGTTAACACCTCCATACCTGCTACAGGTACAGCGCCAATCAGTTAACACCTCCATACCTGCTACAGGTACAGCGCCAATCAGTCAGCACCTCCATACCTGCTACAGGTACAGCTCCAATCAGTCAGCACCTCCATACCTGCTACAGGTACAGCTCCAATCAGTCAGCACCTCCATACCTGCTACAGGTACAGCGCCAATCAGTCAGCACCTCCATATCTGCTACAGGTACAGCACCAATCAGTCTGCACTCTGCATGCCTGGATACTTTAAAACCTGGACACTTTGTGTACCTTAAAAGCGTTGGCCTTCACACCCTTGGTCTTCAGCTGGTTGTGGTTGGCGTTGAAGGTGGTGAGTTTGTTGGGCAGCATGGGCAGCTTGACCAGCCTGTTTTCGGCCAGAGAGAGCTCTTCCAGCAGGACTAGCTTAGAGAACGCGCCATCTTCGATCTCTGAGATGATGTTTCCCGTCAGATCAATCCTCTTCAACGTCGCTGCAAAGAGAGAGAGAGTTTTTCTGGAGAGTGAAAAGAGCTTCACTGCATTGGAATATTTATTATAAAAGGGTTGTCTGTCTTGGTTAATTAGATAATTAGCTAACTGAAATATTCCCACTCTGAAATAGTATATATAATCGTACAGACTCAAGGAAAAAACTGAAAATGACAGAAGACTAGTAGATTGGGAATTCTGAATAAGATAAATAACATTCTAAAATATTTATAATTATAGTTTAGTAGTATTGCTGTGCCTGGCTGACCTGGATGATGTAATCTGAACAGTAGAGGTGGAATGTCCAGGTTCAGAAAGTAAAAGTCACCCCCCAGTATTTTGTTCCAATCACCTGGATTTGCTATTTACCACAATTCTTCAGCCAGAAGTTAGAAGTAATTAGTGAAATCATCTGGCTGAGTTCATGGGTGGAAGAAACCTGACCCCTGGAGCTTCCAGTTCTACTGATAAAGCACTGGGCATACTGCTCACGGAAGTCAGTGAAGTCTTTGTTGGTGATCTTGGCCATCTTGTTGTAGCGAGCGTAGAAGTAGGCCGTTTCCTTTGGCAATGGTGGCACAGCCGTCATGTCTGGCACGACCTCTTCACAGTAGACCGACCCCGTCAAACACACGCACAGCAGGCATGTGGGCAGCTCTGAGACCATGTAACGCGCCAAGCACATGGGTCCATCATATTACAGTTTTTCTCAATTGCTTAAACACAATTCCTGAAAATATAGCTCAATTTCTCAAAACTCTACACACAAACCGAGTAAGAGTTAACTGTTTTGGCAAAACTCCACAAATCTCTTGCAAAATCAAACACTGCATTCAAAATCATGTTCTCTCTTATCAAAACCGTATTTTTGCATCAAAACACTGAACACAGGCCATTATACGAATAGATCTTACTGAGCATCAGTTTCACACTGGTGTGATCAATTTACAACACTTCCATCAAAATGCTGTTTAGATACGTTTTGGCATCATGATGTAATTACATATTCAAATGTATAAAATTATGAAGAAATTATTGGCGTTCTGATACAATACAGTAAATATGGCATAGGTAAACCTAATTCTACAGTAATTCAGTGCAGTTCAGTAAAGCGTGTGAACAGTCACTTTGAGTTTGTTTGTATTGTGTACGATACAATGCAGTATCGTCCTTTGAATGAGCTCCAATTGGACCACACACACAACCCAGCTTCCCTCAAACCTAAAGCTGTTACTGCCACATTGCTACAAAGTTTTGCCAAGACACAAAAGTGTTACCCATTTTGGCAATTCATAATGTAATGGCACTGATGAAAAACTATAGGAACCTGAAATCAATGCACAATACAAAAATGTAACCTAGTACATCTTTATTTGTTACTGTACAGTAACACTGTTCAAGATGGGGGGGGGCGAAAACAACAAAACACCAACACACAACAAAATTCAATTTTACTCGGCATCCTGCCTCTGATCCTGATTGGGCCAGAGAACCTCATCCACATCGCATGCAATGTTTTCTCTGCCCAAGCAGTGGGGGAAAAAGCACCTTGCATGCCTTATCCAACCCTGGCAGGCGTCTGCATGAATGTCTCCACATGCCTCTTCCATCGCCTGGAGCAGGGTCATTTGCTCATGGGGGTTGCGATCATACACCTTCCAGCGCCACGCTGAAAATAATTATTCTATTGGTTTAAGGAAAGGTGAATATGGGGGTAGAAATAATCCAGAAAAGCGTGGATGGGCAATGAACCAGTCCTGGACCAGAGCAGCCGACCGGCCTCTGTCATCGTCAACCCATGGTTGATAACATGGTCGACTAATGTCGCTCGTATTTCATTTGACATAGCCACCCTTCTTCTTCCTCTTCCTCGTCCTCCTCCTCCTCCTCGTACACCTCTTCTCGCTCTCCCTCTCTCTGCTAGTTGCGCTTCCATTGTTTCAAACACAGAAGTCACCTGAAGTCTCATTTATGCTCTGACAGATAATTGAAAAGTTTAGCCAATTGAGTTTGAGCAAGTGTGGATGAGTTAGACCAATTGGTAATTAGGATGTGGCGCTTGAGGCCAGTGTTTTCCATGTGAACAAAAATGATTAGAGTATGAAAATTGAGCTAAATGATAGGATTTGTGTGTAGAGTAGTGCAAAAATGGGATTTAGAATTGCTATTTGAGTGAAAACAACGGAATTGTGCTTAGAGTTTTGCCGACAACGTCTTTATTGTTGATGCAATAGCTTCAGGTTTTCACCATTGTGTGCATAGTTCCAGTTTTTGTGTGTAAGCAATTGAGAAAAACTGTAAACATATCAATAAGCAGTAACACAGGGTCAGTGACCAATCAAACAAGACACATCAGTAAGTATTCAAATCAAATATGTCATCATATCAAATCAAAATCGAATTTTTAAATAGTAAAATTGAACATTGACATATTTAGTATCCCCAGAAAATAAAATGCCCGTCCATCATATTGATTGTGCCATCGGTACTTTGTTGGGCAGTTAAATGTCACGTGAAAGTGATTTTATATCTCATCAGTATCTGGATCATATTTATTACTGTGGTCATTTTATAGCGGTTGTTGTATATTTGGTCATTTAGCCTACATGCCTCCACCCATAGATTTAGCTGTAAATTATGCTGGTACAGTATGGAACACATGACTGGCGAAATGGCTATAAGTCATCAAGGGTCTGAGCTATCGAATGAGCCCCAAACCAACACTGCAGCCAGATATGCAGTAGATATGGATGGATCACTTTAAGACTTTTTCCCCCATAGAGTTCTATAGGAAAATGAGTCAGGAGAAGAAACCCTTAAAGTGATCCATCCATATCTACTGCATATCTGTACCTGAAAATAAGATATCGAGAGTATTTTGATGTTGATGGGTCAGACTTCAGGAAGTAACAGCATACAAAGGCATATAAATCTACAACACAATAAAGTGTGAAAAAAGTGAAGGGGGTTGAATAATTTTGAGTGCAACTGTACATGAAATGTACTTGATTGTATTTTAATCGATTGATTTAATCCAGCACATCCACTCTGTCAGGGATATTATGTTGTGAGTGTGTGTGCTGCTTTTCCAATCTTAATCCAAATCAGCGTTACCAGGCGAATGTTTCCATATAATCAAGTAGCCCATATAACTTGCAGTCTTAATTTTAGATAATTTAATTTACAAAAAATGCAGCTATTATAAAAAGAGCAGGGATGTGAGACATGCATGCAGAGGATCCTGCACATATCCAGACTGTGCATATGTGGGTATTAACAGTACAAAATGTATTTTCATTTGCTCAAAATGAATGATGCTTTGTGTGACAATACATTTCTGTACAAAATTCATGCGCACGCAAAAAATCTCTATGTACTTAAAATATCCTCTCACACACAGAAATTTGACAGAAAAATAACTCCATATGCCACAAGCTGACTTGGCACAGAAAGGAAGCTATTGA
>CM056399.1:18169482-18369482 GCA_029718625.1 Synaphobranchus kaupii
ACCATTAGCTGGGGACTAACACAAAAAATCAACCAGTCAACTCAGTCTCCTGTTGATTGTGATTACAGCGCGATGGAAGCGCCACCTATAGGGACTAAAGTTGCATTTTTACCAAAACCTGCCACTGACCAGGCTTCATGTTGATATGGGGATAGAACTGAAGGGAACCCTGGTCCTGGAGAGCCGCAGGGTCTGCTGGTTTTAGTTGTTACTCAACGCTTAATTGATCAATTAAAGCAGTTGATTACACAGTTAACTCACCTCACCTGGTTTCTTTGGTTTAAAGTGATACTGCAGTCAAAAACCGACTTTTCCCGTTGAAAACCGATGTTTTGGGTTAGATTATGATCATACACAACTGTTTTTGTCCAAAAGTCTCATGTTTAGTCAAAATAGTTTTATCTGAGTTTTTGTGTAGGCTTACCAATACGCTAGTTTCCGGGGATTCGTGACGTCATAAGATCCTTAACATAAAAATGGGTGGAGTTGAGGTGATCCTAGGGGTGGTCTCGGCTCGGCACGTGGTATAAAAGCAGAGACCAACGGGTTTTTTTTCCTCTTTGAGACTGAGACCCTTACTGCTAACTAGTTCGTTCAAGTTCAAATGTGAATTGCTTTGTATTACTGCTAACGTTAATATTACGACCCTTTCAGTCTTTGACCGTATGAATATTCATAATATGGCTACGTGGCACCATCGCCATATGACCACACCCACTCACGAGTTCCAGTTCAAATTGAAGCAGTAAAAAAGGCCTTAGAAAAGCCTCTGCAGTATCTCTAAGTAGTTGCTGTATTTAAGGTGAAAACAAAAACCAGCAGACCCTGCGGCTCTCCAGGACCAGGGTTCCCTACCCCTGACTTAGCTTAAACATCTTTTACTGTGAATCTATGACAAGCATACTTTTTCATGAATAATTCACAAACTTTATTTTGGTGATTAAAATTGAGTTAAAATTTTATAATCACAATTAAAATAATCACAATGCAATTACAACCTTAATTTTATAAACTGAGTAATACTCAATTAGAAAATTTCATATTTTTGAATTTGTTGATTACACATTCTCAAGGACAGAAACATTAAAAAGTGGAATTACCATTTTTACAATATAAAACACTAGCATAAGTAAAAATATATACAATTTTGTATTTGAATGAATATGAATTTATATTCATGTCATACAAATGACTGGCTGCTGTTTAGCTGACTCAAAACTTTTCTACAGTTTTCAGAGTAAAACACCACGTACTTTAAATTGGTTGAAGAAAGCTGTGTGGATTATTAAAGCTAATACAACCCCTGGCAAAATTATGGAATCACCACACTAAGAGGATGTTCATTCAGCTTTTTTACTTCGTAGAAAATAAACATATCACAGATATGACACAAAAGTTTTTAATAGCTGAACATTCTGGCTTTGTGAAACATACCTCAAGCAAATAAAATAATTTTAATTAATGGCATATATTTTCCAGATCAAGTAGGAAAAATTTATGGAATCACTCGATGTTGAGTACAAAATTATGGAAACACCTTGTAAAACAAATACCGGTACAAGTCTAAAAATGCTAATTAGTCTGCAGTTAAAAGAGAGTGCTTACAGACCTTAACGAGCTGTTGGACTTGGCTAATTGAAAGGAAACATGGCGCCAACAAGAGAGTTGTCAATTGAAACAATGCAAAGGATTATAAAACTCCTTCAAGAAGGAAAGGAGTGTGGCAAAAGATGTTGGTTCCCAGTCAGCTGTCTAAAATTTGGTGCAAGTATAAACAAAATATGAAGGTTATAAAAGGAAAACGTACAGGTAGACCAAGGAAGACGTCAAAGTGTCAGGATAGAAAACTCAAAGCAATATGCCTTGAAAATAGAAAATGCACAACAAAACAAATGAAAAACAAATGGACGGAAACAGGAGTCAATGTTTGTGACAGAACTGTAAGAAATCGGCTGAATGAAATGGGATTTACATATAGAAAAGCCAAGCGAAAACCAGCACTAACACCTAAACAGAAGAAAACAAGGTTACAGTGGGCTAAAGAGAAGCAATCATGGAGTGTGGATGATTGGATGAAAGTGATATTCAGTGATGAATCACAAATCTGCATTGGCCAAGGAGATGATGCTGTAACTTTTGTCCGGGGCCATTCTAATGAAATGTATAAAGATGACTGCCTGAAGAAAACAATCAAATTTCCCCAGTCATTTATGATATGGGGTTGCATGTCAGGTAAAGGACCAGGGGAGATGGCAATCATTACCTCAACAGTCAATGCACAGGTGTACATTGAAATTTTGGACACTTTTCTCAATCCATCAATAGAAAATGGGTTTGGTGATGATTAAGTAATTTTTCAGGATGATAATGCATCTTGCCACAGAGCAAAAAGTGTTAAAGCTTTTCTTCAGGAAAGTCATCAACTCGATGACATGGCCAGTAAACAGTTCGGACCTCAATCCGATTGAAAATTTATGGTGGAAATTAAAAAAATTGGTCAATAACAAGGCTCCAACCGCTATTCGAAAAAGTGCAACCAGCTTGATGGAGAATATTGTTTTTCATTAGTGAAGTCCATGCCTCAAAGAATTCAGGCCGTCATACAAGCCAGAGGAGGAGCAACAAAGTACTAATTGTGATTTGTCTTTTGTTGATCATTCCATACTTTTTTCCTCAACATTGAGTGATTCCATAATTTTTTCCTCTACTTGATCTGCAAAATAATATGCCATTAATTAAAGTAATTTTATTTAATTTGTTTGAGGTATGTATCACAAAGCCTGAATGTTCAGCTATTAAACAAAAATTGTTTTGTGTCATATCTGTGATTTGTTTATTTGCTATGAAGTAAAAAAGCTGGGTGAACATCCTCTAAGTGTGGTGATTTTATCATTTTTGCCAGGGGTTGTAACAACACAGACAGTATGCAGGCAGCAGTATGCATGAGGCTGAATGAGCATATATATATATATATATATATATATATAATATAATACGTATGAGCAGGCTCTCCCTGAGTAAGGCTCATGCCAGCATGAGGGGGGTCGGGGAAGTGAGGATTAAATAGAATCCAGCGGCTCCAACAGTCAATGCCCTTGTTAAAATGTTCAGCACTCTGAATACAGAATACAAACGATATTGCGTGCTAGAACCCCTCACTTAAGCATTCAAAATATATTTTAAGTGATTTAATTTAATAATAATTATTAAAAATGACAATCATCAGTTAAATCAAAAAAGCCAAATTTGTTGATAGGTCAGTCGAACAGTAACCTGGTGGAATCAACAAGTCAAAACAAAGTCTAAATCAGGTCTTATGATTAAATTATTTTATTCAAAGAAAAACAGTCAATTAGAATTGTCTTTGTACTGTTTTAAATTAAATATATGTTAGAGAATTTACAAATCACTCCTTTCTGCTTTTATGTGCATTTTACATACTGTCCCATCTTTTTTGGAATTGGGGTTTATACTTGGGATAGTTTTTATTTGTTGTAATGTTGGTTTCTGTAATGTTTTATATATATTTTAGGTACAGAAGTTTCTCAATAGCTGCTGGTATAGGGCAGCTTCACAATGGTTGCTGGTATAGGGCAGCTTCACAATGGCTGCTGGTATAGGGCAGCTTCACAATGGCTGCTGGTATAGGGCAGCTTCACAATGGATGCTGGTATAGGGCAGCTTCACAATGGCTGTTGGTATAGGGCAGCTTCACAATGGCTGCTGGTATAGGACAGCTTCACAATGGCTGCTGGTATAGGGCAGCTTCACAATGGCTGCTGGTATAGGACAGCTTCACAATGGCTGCTGGTATAGGGCAGCTTCACAATGGCTGCTGGTATAGGGCAGCTTCACAATGGCTGCTGGTATAGGGCAGCTTCACAATGGCTGCTGGTATAGGGCAGCTTCACAATGGCTGCTGGTATAGGGCTATCAGTGGGTTAAACCAGTGGCGGTTGGTGGGGCGGAAAACTTTCCTTTGAACTGATCATTGGTCTCAACCCGTTTCCATTCATTTTCCTTGATTGACAAGTGTGCCGACCAATCACAATAATAAATTAATCTGAATAATCAATTGGCGAGTAACTCAGCTTCTTCACATCATGTTGGGAGATTAAATGATAAATTCCACGTTCCAAAAAGCTTTGGTGTGAAAATACACAAGTATTAGAATCTCACACATACATACACACACACACACACACACTCTCACACTCACACTCATTCCCACACACACTCACTCTCACACTCACACTCACACTCTCACACTCATTCCCACACACACACTCTCACACTCATGCTCATTCACACACACACACTCTCACACTCATGCTCATTCCCATACACACACACTCTCACACTCACACACACACTCTCACACTCATGCTCAGTGTAGTATAATGGTTAAGGAACTGGACTTGTAACCGAAAGGTTGCAGGTTCGATTCCCAGGTAGGACACTGCCGTTGTACCCTTGAGCAAGGTACTTAACCTGACTTGCTTCAGTATATATCCAGCTGTATGAATGGATAAATGTAATAAGAAGTTGTAAGTATAGGATAAGAGCGTCTGCTAAATGCCTGTAATGTAATGTAATGTCTCACACTCATGCTCATTCCCACACACACACTCTCACACTCATGCTCATTCCCACACACACACTCTCACACTCATGCTCATTCCCATACACACACACACACACACACTCATGCTCATTCCCATACACACACTCTCACACTCATGCTCATTCCCATACACACACACACACACACACACACACACACTCATGCTCATTCCCATACACACACTCTCACACTCATGCTCATTCCCATACACACACACACACACACACACTCATGCTCATTCCCATACACACACACACACACACACACACTCATGCTCATTCCCACACACTCTCACACTCATGCTCATTCCCATACACACACACACACACACACACACACACTCTCACACTCATGCTCATTCCCATACACACACACACACACACACACACTCATGCTCATTCCCACACACACACACACACACACTCTCACACTCATGCTCATTCCTACACACACACTCTCACACTCATGCTCATTCCCACACACACACTCTCACACTCATGCTCATTCCCACACACACACTCTCACACTCATGCTCATTCCCACACACACACACTCTCTCACTCATGCTCATTCCCACACACACACTCTCACACTCATGCTCATTCCCACACACACACACTCTCACACTCATGCTCATTCCCATACACACACTCTCACACTCATGCTCATTCCCACACACACACACACACACACACTCATGCTCATTCCCATACACACACTCTCACACTCATGCTCATTCCCATACACACACTCTCACACTCATGCTCATTCCCACACACACACTCTCACACTCATGCTCATTCCCACACACACACACACACACACACACACACTCATGCTCATTCCCATACACACACTCTCACACTCATGCTCATTCCCATACACACACACACACACACACACACACACACACTCATGCTCATTCCCATACACACACACACACACACACACACACACAATCATGCTCATTCCCACACACACACACTCTCACACTCATGCTCATTCCCATACACACACACACACACACACACACACTCTCACACTCATGCTCATTCCCATACACACACACTCATGCTCATTCCCACACACACACACTCTCACACTCATGCTCATTCCCATACACACACACACACACACTCTCACACTCATGCTCATTCCCATACACACACTCTCACACTCATGCTCATTCCCACACACACACTCTCACACTCATGCTCATTCCCATACACACACTCTCACACTCATGCTCATTCCCATACACACACACACACACACACACACTCATGCTCATTCCCACACACACACACTCTCACACTCATGCTCATTCCCATACACACACACACACACTCATGCTCATTCCCATACACACACACACACACTCTCACACTCATGCTCATTCCCATACACACACACACTCATGCTCATTCCCACACACACACTCTCTCACTCATGCTCATTCCCACACACACACTCTCACACTCATGCTCATTCCCACACACACTCTCACACTCATGCTCATTCCCATACACACACACTCTCACACTCATGCTCATTCCCACACACACTCTCACACTCATGCTCATTCCCACACACACTCACACTCTCACACTCATGCTCATTCCCATACACACACACACTCTCACACTCATGCTCATTCCCATACACACACACACACACACACACACACACACACACTCATGCTCATTCCCACACACACACACACACTCTCACACTCATTCCCATACACACACACACACACACACTCATGCTCATTCCCATACACACACACACTCTCACACTCATTCCCACACACACACTCTCACACTCATGCTCATTCCCATACAAACACACACACACACACACTCATGCTCATTCCCATACACACACACACACACTCTCACACTCATGCTCATTCCCATACACACACACACACACTCATGCTCATTCCCATACACACACACACACACACACACTCATGCTCATTCCCATACACACACACACACACTCTCACACTCATTCCCACACACACACTCTCACACTCATGCTCATTCCCATACACACACACACACACTCTCACACTCATGCTCATTCCCATACACACACACACACACACTCTCACACTCATGCTCATTCCCATACACACACACACACACACTCTCTCACACTCATTCCCACACACACACACACTCTCACACTCATTCCCCCACACACACACACACTCTCACACTCATTCCCACACACACACACTCTCTCACACTCATTCCTATACACACACACACACACTCTCTCATTCCCATACACACACACTCACACTCATTCCCACACACACACACTCTCACACACTCATTCCCATACACACACACACACACACACACACTCATTCCCACACTCTCACACTCATTCCCATACACACACACACACACACTCACACATGCTGATTCCCATACACACACACACACACACTGTCACACTCATTCCCATACACACACACTCTCACTCATGCTCATTCCCACACACACTCTCACTCCCCCACACACACACACACTCATGCTCATTCCCACACACACACACACACACACTCATTCCCACACACACTCTCACACTCATTCCCACACACACACTCATTCCCACACTCTCACACTCATGCTCATTCCCATACACACACACACACACACTCTCTCACACTCATTCCTACACACACTCTCACTCATGCTGATTCCCACACACACACACTGTCACACTCATTCCCACACACACACACTCTCTCACACTCATGCTCATTCCCACACACACACACACACACACACACACACACACACACACACACACACACACACACACACACACTCATTCCCACACACACTCTCACACTCATGCTCATTCCCACACACACACTGTCTCACTCACAAACATATTTATTGTTTATTTATTATTTATTATTATACAAATATACAATCTGAAGACAATATTGTCACAATATTAACACATCATGCAAGACTGTAACATTCCTGATGGTGATGGAAAAACTGCAGGTGGTGTATGAGAGACCACACACTGATCACGGGACGGGCACCACGAAACAGCAGAACCACAACCGCCTCACAACATCACCATGTACACATATGTGTGTCTGTGTGTGCGCCTCACATCATCACTATGTACACATACCTGTGTGTGTGTGTGTGTTTGTGTGTGCGCCTCACATCATTATATACACGAGTATGCATGTGTGTGTGTGTGTGTGCCTCACATCATCACTATGTACACGTTTGTGCGTGTGTGCGTGTGTGTGTGTGTGTGTGCGTGTGTGTGTGTGTGTGAACATACACGTCACAAATGTTTCAAAAATAATTTGAAAAATAAAACTTCTCATATTGCTCTCAATGTGTTCAAGTGAGATTTAAAGATGGGATCTGTTCATCCTCAATGGCCTCACGCTTGACTCAGACTATCCTATAAACATAGAAAAGGAGCAAGTGCAGAATTGCTATTTGAGGTCACTGAAGCTTTGCCTGTTGAGTTCATAAAAGAGCAGAAACATGCAGCTCTATGCCTGGGGTCAGTTTCACAGAGTTGTGTTCCCTGTCCTTGCAGTAAGTCTTGCTGCCTGCAGGGGGAGCCATACTTTTGTGACATTTCCATAGACAAGGGCTGGGTTGGGAAAATGGCTCTCTATAGGCTTTATAGTGCACTATTTAGGGAATCAGCCATTCTGTAGGATGCTAATTTTCAGTGTTTTCAATTCAGAATTTGGAAACCATCAGAATGGCCAATCCCCTAAATGGTGCACTATAAAGCGTATAGGGAACCCGTTCCGAACGCAACCAAGATCGTTCAGACAGCTTCACGGTTTTAATGACAGTTGATCCCTTGAGCAAGCTCTGGAATGGGAGATGAATGATTGTTGCACGATAATGACATGATTATTTGTTTCCCATTTAAAATAGTTGAACTCACAGTGAACACCTACCACTAAAAAACAACAGTGAACATCTAACAGATAAACCAGTGAGCCTGTAACCGCAAATACAATCAAGTTTAGCATTGCGTGTCTGCTGTCATCTCTAAGAACACTTTGGAGAAATGGCACTGGTGCAGACAGAACCAGGGGTACAGTCCAGGCTATGGCTTTGTTACCCCTGGATATGAGCTTGTGTACTGAGTGAGGCCCCCATCGCAGGTCACAGATGTCCAGGTTCAGCTGTTAACATGTGGACTCTCCACTCTCAGCAGTTCAGTCTGACTTATGGCTATGTTCAAGCTGGGCTGGCTGCAGCTACACATTAGCATGGCTGTGGTTTCTGTAGCAGTTCCATTAGCATGGCTGTGATTTCTGTAGTACATGGCTGTGGTTTATCTAGCGGTTGCATTAGCATGGCTGTGGTTTATCTAGCGGTTGCATTAGCATGGCTGTGGTTTATCTAGCGATTGCATTAGCATGGCTGTGGTTTATCTAGCGGTTGCATTAGCATGGCTGTGGTTTATCTAGCGGTTGCATTAGCATGGCTGTGGTTTATCTAGCGGTTGCATTAGCATGGCTGTGGTTTATCTAGCGGTTGCATTAGCATGGCTGTGGTTTATCTAGCGGTTGCATTAGCATGGCTGTGGTTTATCTAGCGATTGCATTAGCATGGCTGTGGTTTATCTAGCGGTTGCATTAGCATGGCTGTGGTTTATCTAGCGGTTGCATTAGCATGGCTGTGGTTTATCTAGCGGTTGCATTAGCATGGTTGTGGTTTATCTCACGGTTGCATTAGCATGGCTGTGGTTTATCTAGCCGTTGCATTAGCATGGCTGTGGTTTATCTAGCAGTTGCATTAGCATGGCTGTGGTTTATCCCGCGGTTGCATTAGCATGGCTGTGGTTTATCTAGCGGTTGCATTAGCATGGCTGTGGTTTATCTAGCGGTTGCATTAGCATGGCTGTGGTTTATCTCGCGGTTGCATTAGCATGGCTGTGGTTTATCTCGCGGTTGCATTAGCATGGCTGTGGTTTATCTAGCGGTTGCATTAGCATGGCTGTGGTTTATCTCACGGTTGCATTAGCATGGCTGTGGTTTATCTAGCGGTTGCATTAGCATGGCTGTGGTTTATCTAGTGGTTGCATTAGCATGGCTGTGGTTTATCTCGCGGTTGCATTAGCATGGCTGTGGTTTATCTAGCGGTTGCATTAGCATGGCTGTGGTTTATCTAGCGGTTGCATTTGCATAGATCCAGTCGGCGTTCTGTCATAGTTCAGGGGCGGGATCAGCGAGGGGGAAAACAATGTCACTGTTCTGAATAGGGACACGTCGTAGATCAAGCTAACTATCGTTGTTATTTCATTATAATGTCAGAAAATTACATTGACACATTGTTTCCTAAAGGTATGTTGGCAAAATAAACCAAAGAGTAGGCTACTCGAGTGCCTTATGCGGCTACAGAGTGGACAAATGATCCAACTCAGTGGCCTCCGGTATCATTCCCTGACATCTTGTCTCATTTAATGCCCCGGTAAGGAACCATGTCAACTACATTATGATCCAGTGGCGTACAATCGGCTGTAAAATAGGCCTTCTGTAGGCTAACATTATCTTTATATGGATATTAATCTCAACCTGTTTCCATTTATAGTTCTTAATTACCAATCAAGCAATTAACTGTATAACAAATAGCTATCAATGAATAGAGCAATTTTTCTGTGCTAGCATTTTTCTTTGTGTCATAAAATATGTAGCACTGAATTATTATATGCCTATATTGATAGCTGGTGTGCTAGAAAAAGCAGGGTATAGGTTACAGCATTATACTTGTTTCTGTTTATTTATACCATTATACTTGTTTCCGGTTATGAGTAGCCTAACAATCAAACAATTACTTTGCTGAATAATCAAGACCAATATGTACCCTATAATGATTAAGAAATGACAACGACAACGATAAAGATAACTAACTTGAGATTGTTTAACAAGGATCAGGCAATAATCTGAATGCGTTCAGGAATGTAATTAATTTTAAAATGACACTCAAATTAGTCAAAGTGATTTAAACATGAGAAAGCGTATTTAAAGAAGACAGCTTCTTAAGTGTCTCGAGCCACTGAGCGCAACACATAATTAAGGCTAGAAAAAAACAAATGTACAATCTACGAAACATTGAACATTTAAACATGGAGCATTTAAAAGTCAAAATCTTCACATGATAACGCGTCATCGTAAATGTGGATATAGAAAAATGCAGACAACAATAATGCTATCTCAAAATAAATTGGTAGCCTAATAATTTAGTTTTCATGGTTATTAAGCCAATCAGTTGATTGACAATCAGGAAAAGTAAACGGAAACAGATTGAGAGTGATCATCTGTTAAAGGTAAGATTACAGAAGGCCTAGTTCTACTCCCACGGTACGCCACTGTTATGATTCATGACCATGAAAAGTAATATTAGCTAGCTGATGTAGGGGTTTCACTTTGAACATTCGAAGCAATGTTAATGATCTCATTTTCTGGGCTAATGCTGTTAGCTGTCATTAGCCACAGGTTTCTTGGCGTTAAAGAAACGTGGAAATCCTGGTTTTTTAAATCTGTTTGCTGCAGTAAGCCACACATCAGCTTTTTGGCATTTCGAAAATTTCAATGTTTTTAATATATTACTAGATTTTGTCTTAATTTAAAGACCTATAACTGGCCGCTTCATTGATTTCCTATGGAAACAAATTTTCCCCCTGGGGGGGTTGGCCCTGGAGTTTTTGTGGGCGTGCCCTCTCTTCGACTGGATCTATGGCTGTGATTTCTGTAGCGGTTACATTAGTATGGCTGTGATTTCTGTAGCGGTTACATTAGCATGGCTGTGGTTTCTGTAGCGATTGCATTAGCATGACTGTGCTTTATGTAGCAGTTACATTAGCAAGGCTGTGCTTTCTGTACCAGTTGAATTAGGGCCCAATGTTCCTTTTCATTTTTTCTTTTTATATTGTTGAACAAAATGGATGAGAACATTTTCCATGCTGGTACTTATCATTAATGAAGGAGTGGAGGTGGAGTTAGTGAGGTACTGTGTTAGCTGGGTACTGTGTTAGCTGAGTGGAGTTAGCTGGGTACCATGTTAGCTGGACAGAGTTAGCTGGTTACTGTGTTAGCTGGGTGCAGTTAGCTGAGTACTGTGTTAGCTGGGTGGAGTTAGCAGGGTACTGTGTTAGCTGGGTACTGTTCTAGCTGGGTGGAGTTTGCTGGGTACCGTGTTAGCTGTGCGGAATTAGCGGGGTACTGTGTTAGCTGGGTGGAGTTAACTGGGTAGTGTGCTAGCTAGGTAGAGTTAGCTGGATACTGTGCTAGCTGGGTGGAGTTAGCTGGGTACTGTGCTAGCTGGGTGGAGTTAGCTGGGTACTGTGCTAGCTGGGTGGAGTTAGCTGGGTACTGTGCTAGCTGGGTGGAGTTAGCTGGGTACTGCGTTAGCCAGGCAGAGTTAGCTGGGTACCGTATTAGCTGTGCGGAATTAGCTGGGTACTGTGCTAGCTGGGTGGAGTTAGCTGGGTATTATGCTAGCTGGGCAGAGTTAGCTGGGTACTGCGTTAGCCAGGCAGAGTTAGCTGGGTACCATGTTAGCTGTGCGGAATTAGCGGGGTACTGTGTTAGCTGGGTACTGTGTTAGCTGGGTGGAGTTAGCTGGGTGCTGCGTTAGCCGGGCAGAGTTAGCTGGGTACTGTGCTAGCTGGGTGGAGTTAGCTGGGTGGAGTTAGCTGGGTACTGTGCTAGCTGGGTGGAGTTAGCTGGGTACTGTGCTAGCTGGGTGGAGTTAACTGGGTACTGTGCTAGCTGGGTGGAGTTAGCTAGGTACTGTGCTAGCTGGGTGGAGTTAGTTGGGTACTGCGTTAGCCAGGCAGAGTTAGCTGGGTACCGTATTAGCTGTGCGGAATTAGCTGGGTACTGTGCTAGCTGGGTGGAGTTAGCTGGGTATTATGCTAGCTGGGCAGAGTTAGCTGGGTACTGCGTTAGCCAGGCAGAGTTAGCTGGGTACCGTGTTAGCTGTGCGGAATTAGCGGGGTACTGTGTTAGCTGGGTACTGTGCTAGCTGGGTGGAGTTAGCTGGGTGCTGCGTTAGCCGGGCAGAGTTAGCTGGGTACTGTATTAACTGGGTGGAGTTAGCTGGGTTCTGTGTTAGCTGGGCGGAGTTAGCTGGGTACTGTGTTAGCTGGGTGCAGTTAGCTGAGTACTGTGTTAGCTGGGTGGAGTTAGCGGGGGGGGGTACTGTGTTAGCTGGGTACTGTTCTAGCTGGGTGGAGTTAGCTGGGTACCATGTTAGCTGTGCGGAATTAGCGGGGTACTGTGTTAGCTGGGTGGAGTTAGCTGGGTGCTGCGTTAGCCGGGCAGAGTTAGCTGGGTACTGCATTAACTGGGTGGAGTTAGCTGGGTTCTGTGTACATGGCAAGTTACACCTGAGAGTGTCCAATGGTCCAATGAGAACATAGTCAACTACAAAGGTCAGGGGGACCTCTGGACTGACTGTGCTATGTGATTATGACTATAAACTAGATTCTTACTGTAATTTTCATACTAACTGCTATATTCATGATATACACATTTATGATAATAATCATGTTGTTGTTATCATAGTAAGTGCTATATGCTTGGTCTACACACAGTATTGTGAATAATTGGCACATTCTGACCTCTAAAAGATAGACAGCTGCAATCTGCACCTTCAGTAAAAACTGTTGAAAGTGCTTCATAGCTGAAAGAGCGTATAGCTATATGCCTGCCTTGGACAGGACATCCTGTCTGTTGCACAGTCTTTCTGAAACTGCCCCATGTTCTGTTCTTCACGGAGTATTTACAAACTGCATTATAATTAGTAGTGAGTTGTGCAAAGAGTCTGGTAAAGAATCCAAGAATCTTGATTTACTGAGGTGTGTGAGTGTGTGTGTGAGTGTGCATGTGTGTGTGTGCGTGTGCGTGTGTGTGTGTGTGTGTGTGTGTGTGTGTGTGTGTGCATGTGTGTGAGCATGTGTGCATGTCTGTGAGTGTGTGTGTGTGTGTGTGTGTTTATGTGCATGTGTGTGTGACTCTAGTCTGTTAACTGTGAAATTGCAGGTATGAGTGGCCACTGCAGAAGGATGTTGGTGATGTCATCGTCCATGCTCATTCAGCGTCTCCTGACTCCTCCATCCACAGGAGCACCTCACCACCACCACGATGCAGCCACGGCTATCCCACAATGCAAGAGGGACTGGCAAGGCAGGGTTGGGGGGGAGGGGCTCTAGGTTTTAGGGTGTGGGGTAGTGTTGGGGGGAGGGAGTGTTGGTTGTAGGGTGTGGGGGAGGGAGTGTTAGTTGTAGGGTGTGGGGTAGTGTTAGGGAGAGGGGATGTTAGTTGTAGGGTGTGGGGTAGTGTGGGGGAGGGAGGGGTTGGTAGTGTGTTGGGGAGGGAGTGTTAGTTGTAGGGTGTGGGGTACTGTGTTGGGGGAGGGGGTGTTAGTTGTAGGGTGTGGGGTAGTGTGGGGGAGGGAGTGTTAGTTGTAGGGTGTGGGGTAGTGTGTTGGGGGGAGGGGGTGTTAGTTGTAGAGTGTGGGGTAGTGTTGTGGAGGAGGGAGTGTTGGTTGTAGGGTGTAGTAGTGTTGGGGGAGGGAGTGTTAGTTGTAGGGTGTGGGGTAGTGTTGGGGGAGGGAGTGTTAGTTGTAGGGTGTGGGGTAGTGTTGGGGAGGGAGTGTTAGTTGTAGGGTGTGGGGTAGTGTTGGGGGAGGGAGTGTTAGTTGTAGGGTGTGGGGTAGTGTTGGGGGAGGGGGTGTTGGTTGTAGGGTGTGGGGTAGTGTTGGGGGAGGGAGTGTTAGTTGTAGGGTGTAGGGTAGGGTTAAGGGGTAGGGGGCATTAGTAGTAGAGTGTAGGGTAGGGTTAAGGGGTAGGGGGCATTAGTAGTAGGGTGTAGGGTAGGGTTAAGGGGTAGGGGGGCATTAGTAGTAGGCTGGGGGCACAGAAGGGCAGAGGGGTGTGGTCATGATGAGGGGCTTTTGTATCGAATAGCAGGTGGGATTGTCAGGGACATCTCTGCAGCCTGCTAATGATGACCCCCTATGGGAAACAAGGAGGCGGAGTCATTGCTGTCATCAACAATAACCAATAGCATGCTAAATACAGTCTGCACCAATAGCATGCTAAATACAGTCTGCACCTATATCATGCTAAATACAAACAGAGGCTGTGTCCGAATCAGAGCCCTGTCTTCTACTGCGCCCTGTCTCCTTGTACAGTGCACTGGCAAAAGTGTGCTGTTTAATGTGCACTGTTTCGCAGTCCACAAAAAATATCCGCCTTACTATTTTCCAACCACACTGTGGAAGTGTCGTAAACAGGTCATAAGATGTCCCACCAGTGTTGCCATGTCCACCAAATACGTTGGTTTCGGTTAAAAATAGCCTATAATTTGGGCTAGTTTCAGTCGCCATTTGGCTGGAAAGTCTTACAAGATCTGGCAACCCTGCACCCCACTCTTACGCTGCCATGTCACGTGTTGTTTTTGTTGCATTTGAAGGAAAACGTCAGCGAAGCTGTGCCTCATTTAAAAAAAAAACTAAGCTTCACGTCATATTTATCTGACCAAAATGTTCATGTACTTCTTGAAAAGCGTGCTCCCGAGTGTACTCAGCGAAAACTAATAGCATGCTAAAGAGAAACAAATACAAAAGAGTGTCTGTTGGATGCTGAGTCACCACCACACATGCACACATCTTTGACCTCACCTGTGTCAGAGAGATCCCGTAGAGAGCTACTGAGCGCGGTCCTCTTTAGCCCCTCCCCCATGGCATATGTATCATCCAGACTGCCACGGCTCAGGTTCCCTCCTCCCTCCTTCCTCAGCCCACCCCCCTGCGTCACGCCGGGCCGGACCACACCCTTCTGCCTTTCCAGCTCCGCTATACACACACAACACATGCTCAGCACTTCTCCAGCAGGGGGCGCCAGAGTCTCCAGCCTCAGGAGAACACTGCCCATTACCTCTCTGTTTTTCCTTTTTTTATTATTTTGAAACTGTAAATAATTCAAATAAAATGTAATCTTGCTTTAAAATTTGAAGAAATGTGCCATGTTTAACTTTGTAGCATGTTGAGGTCAGGTTAGCTTCTGTTAACTTAGATATTAATTGTAAAAGGCATGCTGACCAAGGGTGCCCAAATTTTTTGCACCCCACTGTAGATTAAGTAATTCCCTACCCAAGCAGATCAGAGAGGCTCCATCTATTGAAGATTTTAAAAAGCAACTAAAACACATCTCTTTATGCATGCTTTTAATTGACTTGTGTTTTCTATTATTTTATTTATTTATTAATTCTACCTATGTTCCTGTTTTTATTTATAGTTTTATTGTCTTTTAAATTCAAGTAGTTTTATTATTTTAAACTTGTGTTTTATTTGATCTATTTGTTGCCTGATTATTTTATCATCTATAATTGTTTTCATTATATGAAAATTACCTTTATTATTGTGTTTTATCATCTATAATTGTTTTCATTATATGAAAATTACCTTTATTATTGTGTTTTATCATCTATAATTGTTTTCATTATATGAAAATTACCTTTATTATTGTGTTTTATCATCTATAATTGTTTTTATTATATGAAATTTACCTTTATTATTGTGTTTTATCATCTATAATTGTTTTCATTATATGAAAATTACCTTTATTATTGTGTTTTATCATCTATAATTGTTTTTATTATATGAAAATTACCTTTATTATTGTGTTTTATCATCTATAATTGTTTTTATTATATGAAATTTACCTTTATTATTGTGTTTTATCATCTATAATTGTTTTTATTATATGAAAATTACCTTTATTATTGTGTTTTATCATCTATAATTGTTTTTATTATATGAAAATTACCTTTATTATTGTGTTTTATCATCTATAATTGTTTTTATTATATGAAAATTACCTTTATTATTGTGTTTATGAGTTGTCTTTCTCTGGAAGCACTTTGGGCTGCAAAACATTGTATGAAAGGTGCTGTATAAATAAAGTTTATTATTATTATTATTATTATTACTGGTAACTCACATTCTATCCTATACTTCTCCATCTCCTGTACTTCTGCAGTGGACTCCCGCAGGTCACTGCTGAACTTCTTGCGGTCCTGAGGATTGGGGGCATTGAAGTTGATGAGAACTTTAATGTCTGCACCTGGCATGGAAGAAGTGAGCCGGATTCCATGAGCATAATCTGGAAAACAGCAAAAGGAGGGACTTTTTTTACACAAATCTGACTGCACGGTGTGCACTTACATTTACATTTGAAGCATTTAGCAGATGCACATTTTTTTTACATGATTGCAGAGTACAGACTGTAACACATACATGATTACAGAGCTCAATAATTAAAAGGTTTTTCTCTCCATGCAGCCATGTTAAGCCAGAAAGACTAGCATACATAAGAAATGGATTTTAGCGTTTGGCACTGAAGCACGATTCAGCATATGGAGCTAATGGAGAGGTAGGTCACAGGGGGCGCACTGTCTAATACTGGAGTACTGGGGGTCAGATATTGGGGTACAAGGGGTCTGTGTGATATTTGGGTACAGGAGGCCTGTGTGATATTGGGGTACAGGAGGCCTGTTTGATATTGGGGTACAGGAGGGCTGTGTGATATTGGGGCACAGGAGGTCTGTGATATTGGGGTACAAGAGGCCTGTTTGATATTGGGGTACAGGAGGCCTGTGTGATATTGGGGTACAGGAGGCCTGTTTGATATTGGGGTACAGTCTGATATGTCTAAATCTGGTACACGGGAGGCAGTGAGCATGTCTACTTACACTGGTTGTCAAACACCGCTACCTGCATCCCATACAGGGAGAAGGACTGTCTCAAACTGTAAGTCACAGAGTTCTTTTTCTTCTGGAAAATCTTTGTCACCTGAACCAGAGACACAGAAATGATCAGCAACCTGTTTAACACTATAACAGTAAATCACTGTACTAGGATCAGTATGAATACAGAGTGGTAGAGCCGTGGGTGTGGGTATTGTGCGCTGAACGCTGTACTAGGATCAGTATGAATACAGAGTGGTAGAGCCGTGGGTGTGGGTATTGTGCTCTGATCGCTGTGAAGTTGATCGATGCGATTCTTGGGTCGTTGTGAGCTGGCATTTAGAGGAATAACGGGAGTGACATTTGGGATAACAGAGCAGGGAGTTCACTGAGCTAACTTACCTTCCCCAGGCTGCGCGGTAAAAGTTGCCCTCTGTGTTCTCCGGGATTTCAAACGCTTTATTCGCATTGGACTGGGGTATTAGGCCACCTGGTGACCTCATATGATTTAGGAATTATCCCCAGACCAGTTTCATGTGGCGCATTCGCACGGGATAAACGCAGTCAGTAATTCATTCAAATTTACTTATGAAATCCCAGGGATTATCAACGGGTACGAATGGAACGTAACATTTCTATAGGCTACTTCCATATTCTCAGTTTTTCTGCACATTTGCACAGCATATGCAAATTGGTGTGTTGAAGCTGGCTAGTGTCGAATAGACTACAATTCCTTTCAGTCACGTTAAATTCAGCAGTAACATTTAAATACTTTTGGTATAAGAACCGCATTCCAAAATGTCAGAATTAACAATAATAATTACACACATAAATCCCCCATAAATCTCAACTCGGAAAGATGAAGAAAAAAGCGGTGAAAAAACAAGAAATCCTTGCTGGGGGAAAAAATAAAAACATCAAATTACTGAGAGACTAATATTATCAGATTACTGAGATATCGACTCACACAGGACTAATATTATCAGATTACTGAGATACCGACTAACACAGGACTAATATTATCAGATTACTGAGATACCGACTCACACAGGACTAATATTATCAGATTACTGAGATACCGACTCACACAGGACTAATATTATCAGATTACTGAGATACCGACTCACACAGGACTAATATTATCAGATTACTGAGATACCGACTAACACAGGACTAATATTATCAGATTACTGAGATACCGACTCACACAGGACTAATATTATCAGATTACTGAGATACCGACTCACACAGGACTAATATTATCAGATTACTGAGATACCGACTCACACAGGACTAATATTATCAGATTACTGATATACCGACTCACACAAGACTAATATTATCAGATTACTGAGATACCGACTCACACAGGACTAATATTATCAGATTACTGAGATACCGACTCACACAGGACTAATATTATCAGATTACTGAGATACCGACTCACACAGGACTAATATCAGATTACTGAGATACCAACTCACACAAGACTAATATTATCAGATTACTGAGATACCGACTCACACACAACTAATATTATCAGAGTACTGAGATACCGACTCACACAGGACTAATATTATCAGATTACTGAGATACCGACTCACACAGGACTAATATCAGATTACTGAGATACCGACTCACACAAGACTAATATTATCAGATTACTGAGATACCGACTCACACAGGACTAATATCAGATTACTGAGATACCGACTCACACAAGACTAATATTATCAGATTACTGAGATACCGACTCACACACAACTAATATTATCAGAATACTGAGATACCGACTCACACATGACTAATATTATCAGATTACTGAGATACCGACTCACACACGACTAATATTATCAGATTACTGATACCGACTCACACACGACTAATATTATCAGATTACTGAGATACCGACTCACACACAACTAATATTATCAGATTACTGAGATACCGACTCACACACAACTAATATTATCAGATTACTGAGATACCGCCTCACACAAGACTAATATTATCAGATTACTGAGATACCGACTCACACAGGACTAATATTATCAGATTACTGAGATACCGACTCACACATGACTAATATTATCAGATTACTGAGAGACCGACTCACACAAGACTAATATTATCAGATTACTGAGATACCGACTCACACAGGACTAATATTATCAGATTACTGAGATACCGACTCACACAGGACTAATATCAGATTACTGAGATACCGACTCACACAAGACAAATATTATCAGATTACTGAGATACCGACTCACACAAAACTAATATTATCAGATTACTGAGATACCGACTCACACAGGACTAATATTATCAGATTACTGAGATACCGACTCACACAGGACTAATATTATCAGATTACTGAGATACCGACACACACACGACTAATATTATCAGATTACTGATACCGACTCACACACGACTAATATTATCAGATTACTGAGATACCGACTCACACATGACTAATATTAACAGATTGCTGAGATACCGACTCACACAGGACTAATATTATCAGATTACTGAGATACCGACTCACACAGGACTAATATTATCAGATTACTGAGATACCGACTCACACACAACTAATATTATCAGATTACTGAGATACCGATTCACACACAACCAATATTATCAGATTACTGAGATACCGACTCACACACAACTAATATTATCATATTACTGAGATACCGACTCACACACAACTAATATTATCAGATTACTGAGATACCGATTCACACACAACTAATATTATCAGATTACTGAGATACCGACTCACACACAACTAATATTATCAGATTACTGAGATACCGACTCACACACAACTAATATTATCAGATTACTGAGATACCGACTCACACAGGACTAATATTATCAGATTACTGAGATACCGACTCACACAGGACTAATATTATCAGATTACTGAGATACCGACTCACACACGACTAATATTATCAGATTACTGATACCGACTCACACACGACTAATATTATCAGATTACTGAGATACCGACTCACACACAACTAATATTATCAGATTACTGAGATACCGACTCACACACAACTAATATTATCAGATTACTGAGATACCGACTCACACACAACTAATATTATCAGATTACTGAGATACCGTCTCACACAGGACTAATATTATCAGATTACTGAGATACCGACTCACACACAACTAATATTATCAGATTACTGAGATACCGACTCACACACAACTAATATTATCAGATTACTGAAATACCGACTCACACACAACTAATATTATCAGATTACTGAGATATCGATTCACACACAACTAATATTATCAGATTACTGAGATACCGACTCACGCAGGACTAATATTATCAGATTACTGAGATACCGACTCACAAAGGACTAATATTATCAGATTACTGAGATACCGACTCACACACGACTAATATTATCAGATTACTGAGATACCGACTCACACACAACTAATATTATCAGATTACTGAGATACCGACTCACACACAACTAATATTATCAGATTACTGAGATACCGACTCACACACAACTAATATTATCAGATTACTGAGATACCGACTCACACACAACTAATATTATCAGATTACTGAGATACCGACTCACACACAACTAATATTATCAGATTACTGAGATACCGCCTCACACAAGACTAATATTATCAGATTACTGAGATACCGACTCACACAGGACTAATATTATCAGATTACTGAGATACCGACTCACACATGACTAATATTATCAGATTACTGAGATACCGCCTCACACAAGACTAATATTATCAGATTACTGAGATACCGACTCACACAGGACTAATATTATCAGATTACTGAGATACCGACTCACACATGACTAATATTATCAGATTACTGAGATACCGACTCACACAAGACTAATATTATCAGATTACTGAGATACCGACTCACACAGGACTAATATTATCAGATTACTGAGATACCGACTCACACAGGACTAATATTATCAGATTACTGAGATACTGACTCACACAAGACTAATATTATCAGATTACTGAGATACCGACTCACACAAAACTAATATTATCAGATTACTGAGATACCGACTCACACAGGACTAATATTATCAGATTACTGAGATACCGACTCACACAGGACTAATATTATCAGATTACTGAGATACCGACACGCACACGACTAATATTATCAGATTACTGATACCGACTCACACACGACTAATATTATCAGATTACTGAGATACCGACTCACACATGACTAATATTATCAGATTACTGAGATACCGACTCACACACAACTAATATTATCAGATTACTGAGATACCGATTCACACACAACCAATATTATCAGATTACTGAGATACCGACTCACACACAACTAATATTACCAGATTACTGAGATACCGACTCACACACAACTAATATTATCAGATTACTGAGATACCGATTCACACACAACTAATATTATCAGATTACTGAGATACCGACTCACACACAACTAATATTATCAGATTACTGAGATACCGACTCACACACAACTAATATTATCAGATTACTGAGATACGGACTCACACAGGACTAATATTATCAGATTACTGAGATACCGACTCACACAGGACTAATATTATCAGATTACTGAGATACCGACTCACACACGACTAATATTATCAGATTACTGATACCGACTCACACACGACTAATATTATCAGATTACTGAGATACCGACTCACACACAACTAATATTATCAGATTACTGAGATACCGACTCACACACAACTAATATTATCAGATTACTGAGATACCGACTCACACACAACTAATATTATCAGATTACTGAGATACCGTCTCACACAGGACTAATATTATCAGATTACTGAGATACCGACTCACACACAACTAATATTATCAGATTACTGAAATACCGACTCACACACAACTAATATTATCAGATTACTGAGATATCGATTCACACACAACTAATATTATCAGATTACTGAGATACCGACTCACGCAGGACTAATATCAGATTACTGAGATACCGACTCACACAAGACTAATATTATCAGATTACTGAGATATCGATTCACACACAACTAATATTATCAGATTACTGAGATACCGACTCACACAGGACTAATATTATCAGATTACTGAGATACCGACTCACACAAGACTAATATTATCAGATTACTGAGATACCGACTCACACAGGACTAATATCAGATTACTGAGATACCGACTCACACAAGACTAATATTATCAGATTACTGAGATAACGACTCACACACAACTAATGTTATCAGATTACTGAGATACCGACTCACACACAACTAATATTATCAGATTACTGAGATACGGACTAACACAGGACTAATATTATCAGATTACTGAGATACCGACTCACACAGGACTAATATTATCAGATTACTGAGATACCGACTCACACACGACTAATATTATCAGATTACTGATACCGACTCACACACAACTAATATTATCAGATTACTGAGATACCGACTCACACACAACTAATATTATCAGATTACTGAGATACCGACTCACACAGGACTAATATTATCAGATTACTGAGATACCGACTCACACAGGACTAATATTATCAGATTACTGAGATACCGACTCACACACGACTAATATTATCAGATTACTGATACCGACTCACACACGACTAATATTATCAGATTACTGAGATACCGACTCACACACAACTAATATTATCAGATTACTGAGATACCGACTCACACACAACTAATATTATCAGATTACTGAGATACTGACTCACACACAACTAATATTATCAGATTACTGAGATACCGTCTCACACAGGACTAATATTATCAGATTACTGAGATACCGACTCACACACAACTAATATTATCAGATTACTGAGATACCGACTCACACACGACTAATATTATCAGATTACTGATACCGACTCACACACAACTAATATTATCAGATTACTGAGATACCGACTCACACACAACTAATATTATCAGATTACTGAGATACCGACTCACACAGGACTAATATTATCAGATTACTGAGATACCGACTCACACAGGACTAATATTATCAGATTACTGAGATACCGACTCACACACGACTAATATTATCAGATTACTGATACCGACTCACACACGACTAATATTATCAGATTACTGAGATACCGACTCACACACAACTAATATTATCAGATTACTGAGATACCGACTCACACACAACTAATATTATCAGATTACTGAGATACCGACTCACACACAACTAATATTATCAGATTACTGAGATACCGTCTCACACAGGACTAATATTATCAGATTACTGAGATACCGACTCACACACAACTAATATTATCAGATTACTGAGATACCGACTCACACACAACTAATATTATCAGATTACTGAAATACCGACTCACACACAACTAATATTATCAGATTACTGAGATATCGATTCACACACAACTAATATTATCAGATTACTGAGATACCGACTCACGCAGGACTAATATTATCAGATTACTGAGATACCGACTCACAAAGGACTAATATTATCAGATTACTGAGATACCGACTCACACACGACTAATATTATCAGATTACTGAGATACCGACTCACACACAACTAATATTATCAGATTACTGAGATACCGACTCACACACAACTAATATTATCAGATTACTGAGATACCGACTCACACACAACTAATATTATCAGATTACTGAGATACCGCCTCACACAAGACTAATATTATCAGATTACTGAGATACCGACTCACACAGGACTAATATTATCAGATTACTGAGATACCGACTCACACATGACTAATATTATCAGATTACTGAGATACCGCCTCACACAAGACTAATATTATCAGATTACTGAGATACCGACTCACACAGGACTAATATTATCAGATTACTGAGATACCGACTCACACATGACTAATATTATCAGATTACTGAGATACCGACTCACACAAGACTAATATTATCAGATTACTGAGATACCGACTCACACAGGACTAATATTATCAGATTACTGAGATACCGACTCACACAGGACTAATATTATCAGATTACTGAGATACTGACTCACACAAGACTAATATTATCAGATTACTGAGATACCGACTCACACAAAACTAATATTATCAGATTACTGAGATACCGACTCACACAGGACTAATATTATCAGATTACTGAGATACCGACTCACACAGGACTAATATTATCAGATTACTGAGATACCGACACGCACACGACTAATATTATCAGATTACTGATACCGACTCACACACGACTAATATTATCAGATTACTGAGATACCGACTCACACATGACTAATATTATCAGATTACTGAGATACCGACTCACACACAACTAATATTATCAGATTACTGAGATACCGATTCACACACAACCAATATTATCAGATTACTGAGATACCGACTCACACACAACTAATATTACCAGATTACTGAGATACCGACTCACACACAACTAATATTATCAGATTACTGAGATACCGATTCACACACAACTAATATTATCAGATTACTGAGATACCGACTCACACACAACTAATATTATCAGATTACTGAGATACCGACTCACACACAACTAATATTATCAGATTACTGAGATACGGACTCACACAGGACTAATATTATCAGATTACTGAGATACCGACTCACACAGGACTAATATTATCAGATTACTGAGATACCGACTCACACACGACTAATATTATCAGATTACTGATACCGACTCACACACGACTAATATTATCAGATTACTGAGATACCGACTCACACACAACTAATATTATCAGATTACTGAGATACCGACTCACACACAACTAATATTATCAGATTACTGAGATACCGACTCACACACAACTAATATTATCAGATTACTGAGATACCGTCTCACACAGGACTAATATTATCAGATTACTGAGATACCGACTCACACACAACTAATATTATCAGATTACTGAAATACCGACTCACACACAACTAATATTATCAGATTACTGAGATATCGATTCACACACAACTAATATTATCAGATTACTGAGATACCGACTCACGCAGGACTAATATCAGATTACTGAGATACCGACTCACACAAGACTAATATTATCAGATTACTGAGATATCGATTCACACACAACTAATATTATCAGATTACTGAGATACCGACTCACACAGGACTAATATTATCAGATTACTGAGATACCGACTCACACAAGACTAATATTATCAGATTACTGAGATACCGACTCACACAGGACTAATATCAGATTACTGAGATACCGACTCACACAAGACTAATATTATCAGATTACTGAGATAACGACTCACACACAACTAATGTTATCAGATTACTGAGATACCGACTCACACACAACTAATATTATCAGATTACTGAGATACGGACTAACACAGGACTAATATTATCAGATTACTGAGATACCGACTCACACAGGACTAATATTATCAGATTACTGAGATACCGACTCACACACGACTAATATTATCAGATTACTGATACCGACTCACACACGACTAATATTATCAGATTACTTAGATACCGACTCACACAGGACTAATATCAGATTACTGAGATATCGACTTACACAAGACTAATATTATCAGATTACTGAGATACCGCCTCACACAAGACTAATATTATCAGATTACTGAGATACCGACTCACACAGGACTAATATTATCAGATTACTGAGATACCGACTCACACAAGACTAATATTATCAGATTACTCAGATACCGACTCACACAGGACTAATATTATCAGATTACTCAGATACCGACTCACACAGGACTAATATTATCAGATTACTGAGATACCGACTCACACAGGACTAATATCAGATTACTGAGATACCGACTCACACAAGACTAATATTATCAGATTACTGAGATACCGACTCACACACAACTAATATTATCAGAGTACTGAGATACCGACTCACACAGGACTAATATTATCAGATTACTGAGATACCGACTCACACAGGACTAATATCAGATTACTGAGATACCGACTCACACAAGACTAATATCAGATTACTGAGATACCGACTCACACAGGACTAATATCAGATTACTGAGATACCGACTCATACAAGACTAATATTATCAGATTACTGAGATACCGACTCACACACAACTAATGTTATCAGATTACTGAGATACCGACTCACACACAACTAATATTATCAGATTAGTGAGATACCGACTCACACAAGACTAATATTATCAGATTACTGAGATACCGACTCACACACAACTAATGTTATCAGATTACTGAGATACCGACTCACACACAACTAATATTATCAGATTAGTGAGATACCGACTCACACATGACTAATATTATCAGATTACTGAGATACCGACTCACACAGGACTAATATTATCAGATTACTGAGATACCGACTCACACACAACTAATATTATCAGATTACTGATACCGACTCACACACGACTAATATTATCAGATTACTGAGATACCGACTCACACACAACTAATATTATCGGATTACTGAGATACCGACTCACACACAACTAATATTATCAGATTACTGAGATACCGCCTCACACAAGACTAATATTATCAGATTACTGAGATACCGACTCACACAGGACTAATATTATCAGATTACTGAGATACCGACTCACACATGACTAATATTATCAGATTACTGAGATACCGACTCACACAAGACTAATATTATCAGATTACTGAGATACCGACTCACACAGGACTAATATTATCAGATTACTGAGATACCGACTCACACAGGACTAATATTATCAGATTACTGAGATACCGACTCACACAGGACTAATATCAGATTACTGAGATACCGACTCACACAAGACTAATATTATCAGATTACTGAGATACCGACTCACACAAAACTAATATTATCAGATTACTGAGATACCGACTCACACAGGACTAATATTATCAGATTACTGAGATACCGACTCACACAGGACTAATATTATCAGATTACTGAGATACCGACTCACACACGACTAATATTATCAGATTACTGAGATACCGACTCACACACGACTAATATTATCAGATTACTGAGATACCGACTCACACATGACTAATATTATCAGATTACTGAGATACCGACTCACACAGGACTAATATTATCAGATTACTGAGATACCGACTCACACAGGACTAATATTATCAGATTACTGAGATACCGACTCACACACAACTAATATTATCAGATTACTGAGATACCGATTCACACACAACCAATATTATCAGATTACTGAGATACCGACTCACACACAACTAATATTATCAGATTACTGAGATACCGACTCACACACAACTAATATTATCAGATTACTGAGATACCGACTCACACAGGACTAATATTATCAGATTACTGAGATACCGACTCACACAGGACTAATATTATCAGATTACTGAGATACCGACTCACACACGACTAATATTATCAGATTACTGAGATACCGACTCACACACAACTAATATTATCAGATTACTGAGATACAGACTCACAAACAACTAATATTATCAGATTACTGAGATACCGACTCACACACAACTAATATTATCAGATTACTGAGATACCGTCTCACACAGGACTAATATTATCAGATTACTGAGATACCGACTCACACACAACTAATATTATCAGATTATTGAAATACCGACTCACACACAACTAATATTATCAGATTACTGAGATATCGATTCACACACAACTAATATTATCAGATTACTGAGATACCGACTCACGCAGGACTAATATTATCAGATTACTGAGATACCGACTCACACAGGACTAATATTATCAGATTACTGAGATACCGACTCACACAAGACTAATATTATCAGATTACTGAGATACCGACTCACACAGGACTAATATTATCAGATTACTGAGATACCGACTCACACAAGACTAATATTATCAGATTACTGAGATACCGACTCACACAGGACTAATATCAGATTACTGAGATACCGACTCACACAAGACTAATATTATCAGATTACTGAGATAACGACTCACACACAACTAATGTTATCAGATTACTGAGATACCGACTCACACACAACTAATATTATCAGATTACTGAGATACGGACTAACACAGGACTAATATTATCAGATTACTGAGATACCGACTCACACAGGACTAATATTATCAGATTACTGAGATACCGACTCACACACGACTAATATTATCAGATTACTGATACCGACTCACACACGACTAATATTATCAGATTACTTAGATACCGACTCACACAGGACTAATATCAGATTACTGAGATATCGACTTACACAAGACTAATATTATCAGATTACTGAGATACCGCCTCACACAAGACTAATATTATCAGATTACTGAGATACCGACTCACACAGGACTAATATTATCAGATTACTGAGATACCGACTCACACAAGACTAATATTATCAGATTACTCAGATACCGACTCACACAGGACTAATATTATCAGATTACTCAAATACCGACTCACACAGGACTAATATTATCAGATTACTGAGATACCGACTCACACAGGACTAATATCAGATTACTGAGATACCGACTCACACAAGACTAATATTATCAGATTACTGAGATACCGACTCACACACAACTAATATTATCAGAGTACTGAGATACCGACTCACACAGGACTAATATTATCAGATTACTGAGATACCGACTCACACAGGACTAATATCAGATTACTGAGATACCGACTCACACAAGACTAATATCAGATTACTGAGATACCGACTCACACAGGACTAATATCAGATTACTGAGATACCGACTCATACAAGACTAATATTATCAGATTACTGAGATACCGACTCACACAGAACTAATGTTATCAGATTACTGAGATACCGACTCACACACAACTAATATTATCAGATTAGTGAGATACCGACTCACACAAGACTAATATTATCAGATTACTGAGATACCGACTCACACACAACTAATGTTATCAGATTACTGAGATACCGACTCACACACAACTAATATTATCAGATTAGTGAGATACCGACTCACACGACTAATATTATCAGATTACTGAGATACCGACTCACACAGGACTAATATTATCAGATTACTGAGATACCGACTCACACACAACTAATATTATCAGATTACTGATACCGACTCACACACGACTAATATTATCAGATTACTGAGATACCGACTCACACACAACTAATATTATCGGATTACTGAGATACCGACTCACACACAACTAATATTATCAGATTACTGAGATACCGCCTCACACAAGACTAATATTATCAGATTACTGAGATACCGACTCACACAGGACTAATATTATCAGATTACTGAGATACCGACTCACACATGACTAATATTATCAGATTACTGAGATACCGACTCACACAAGACTAATATTATCAGATTACTGAGATACCGACTCACACAGGACTAATATTATCAGATTACTGAGATACCGACTCACACAGGACTAATATTATCAGATTACTGAGATACCGACTCACACAGGACTAATATCAGATTACTGAGATACCGACTCACACAAGACTAATATTATCAGATTACTGAGATACCGACTCACACAAAACTAATATTATCAGATTACTGAGATACCGACTCACACAGGACTAATATTATCAGATTACTGAGATACCGACTCACACAGGACTAATATTATCAGATTACTGAGATACCGACTCACACACGACTAATATTATCAGATTACTGAGATACCGACTCACACACGACTAATATTATCAGATTACTGAGATACCGACTCACACATGACTAATATTATCAGATTACTGAGATACCGACTCACACAGGACTAATATTATCAGATTACTGAGATACCGACTCACACAGGACTAATATTATCAGATTACTGAGATACCGACTCACACACAACTAATATTATCAGATTACTGAGATACCGATTCACACACAACCAATATTATCAGATTACTGAGATACCGACTCACACACAACTAATATTATCAGATTACTGAGATACCGACTCACACACAACTAATATTATCAGATTACTGAGATACCGATTCACACACAACTAATATTATCAGATTACTGAGATACCGACTCACACACAACTAATATTATAAGATTACTGAGATACCGACTCACACACAACTAATATTATCAGATTACTGAGATACCGACTCACACAGGACTAATATTATCAGATTACTGAGATACCGACTCACACAGGACTAATATTATCAGATTACTGAGATACCGACTCACACACGACTAATATTATCAGATTACTGAGATACCGACTCACACACAACTAATATTATCAGATTACTGAGATACAGACTCACACACAACTAATATTATCAGATTACTGAGATACCGACTCACACACAACTAATATTATCAGATTACTGAGATACCGTCTCACACAGGACTAATATTATCAGATTACTGAGATACCGACTCACACACAACTAATATTATCAGATTATTGAAATACCGACTCACACACAACTAATATTATCAGATTACTGAGATATCGATTCACATACAACTAATATTATCAGATTACTGAGATACCGACTCACGCAGGACTAATATTATCAGATTACTGAGATACCGACTCACACAGGACTAATATTATCAGATTACTGAGATACCGACTCACACAAGACTAATATTATCAGATTACTGAGATACCGACTCACACAAGACTAATATTATCAGATTACTGAGATACCGACTCACACAAAACTAATATTATCAGATTACTGAGATACCGACTCACACAGGACTAATATTATCAGATTACTGAGATACCGACTCACACAGGACTAATATTATCAGATTACTGAGATACCGACTCACACACGACTAATATTATCAGATTACTGAGATACCGACTCACACACGACTAATATTATCAGATTACTGAGATACCGACTCACACATGACTAATATTATCAGATTACTGAGATACCGACTCACACAGGACTAATATTATCAGATTACTGAGATACCGACTCACACAGGACTAATATTATCAGATTACTGAGATACCGATTCACACACAACCAATATTATCAGATTACTGAGATACCGACTCACACACAACTAATATTATCAGATTACTGAGATACCGACTCACACACAACTAATATTATCAGATTACTGAGATACCGATTCACACACAACTAATATTATCAGATTACTGAGATACCGACTCACACACAACTAATATTATAAGATTACTGAGATACCGACTCACACACAACTAATATTATCAGATTACTGAGATACCGACTCACACAGGACTAATATTATCAGATTACTGAGATACCGACTCACACAGGACTAATATTATCAGATTACTGAGATACCGACTCACACACGACTAATATTATCAGATTACTGAGATACCGACTCACACACAACTAATATTATCAGATTACTGAGATACCGTCTCACACAGGACTAATATTATCAGATTACTGAGATACCGACTCACACACAACTAATATTATCAGATTATTGAAATACCGACTCACACACAACTAATATTATCAGATTACTGAGATATCGATTCACACACAACTAATATTATCAGATTACTGAGATACCGACTCACGCAGGACTAATATTATCAGATTACTGAGATACCGACTCACACAGGACTAATATTATCAGATTACTGAGATACCGACTCACACAAGACTAATATTATCAGATTACTGAGATACCGACTCACACAGGACTAATATCAGATTACTGAGATACCGACTCACACAAGACTAATATTATCAGATTACTGAGATACCGACTCACACAGGACTAATATCAGATTACTGAGATACCGACTCACACAAGACTAATATTATCAGATTACTGAGATACCGACTCACACAAGACTAATATTATCAGATTACTGAGATACCGACTCACACACGACTAATCTTATCAGATTACTGAGATACGGACTCACACACGACTAATATTATCAGATTACTGAGATACCGACTCACACAGGACTAATATCAGATTACTGAGATACCGACTTACACAAGACTAATATTATCAGATTACTGAGATACCGCCTCACACAAGACTAATATTATCAGATTACCGAGATACCGACTCACACAGGACTAATATTATCAGATTACTGAGATACCGACACACACAGGACTAATATCAGATTACTGAGATACCGACTCACACAAGACTAATATTATCAGATTACTGAGATACCGACTCACACAAAACTAATATTATCAGATTACTGAGATACCGATTCACACACAACCAATATTATCAGATTACAGAGATACCGACTCACACACAACTAATATTATCAGATTACTGAGATACCGATTCACACACAACCAATATTATCAGATTACTGAGATACCGACTCACACACAACTAATATTATCAGATTACTGAGATACCGACTCACACACAACTAATATTATCAGATTACTGAGATACCGATTCACACACAACTAATGTTATCAGATTACTGAGATACCGACTCACACACAACTAACATTATCAGATTACTGAGATACCGACTCACACACAACTAATATTATCAGATTACTGAGATACCGACTCACACACAACTAATATTATCAGATTACTGAGATACCGACTCACACAGGACTAATATTATCAGATTACTGAGATACCGACTCACACAGGACTAATATTATCAGATTACTGATACCGACTCACACAGGACTAATATTATCAGATTACTGAGATACCGACTCACACACAACTAATATTATCAGATTACTGAGATACCGACACACAGAACTAATATTATCAGATTACTGAGATATCGATTCACACACAACTAATATTATCAGATTACTGAGATACCGACTCACGCAGGACTAATATTATCAGATTACTGAGATACCGACTCACACAGGACTAATATTATCAGATTACTGAGATACCGACTCACACAAGACTAATATTATCAGATTACTGAGATACCGACTCACACAGGACTAATATCAGATTACTGAGATACCGACTCACACACAACTAATGTTATCAGATTACTGAGATACCGACTCACACACAACTAATATTATCAGATTACTGAGATACCCACTCACACACAACTAATATTATCAGATTACTGAGATATCGATTCACACACGACTAATATTATCAGATTACTGAGATACCGACTCACACACAACTAATATTATCAGATTACTGAGATACAGACTCACACACAACTAATATTATCAGATTACTGAGATACCGACTCACACACGACTAATATTATCAGATTACTGAGATACCGACTCACACAGGACTAATATTATCAGATTACTGAGATACCGACTCACACAAGACTAATATTATCAGATTACTGAGATACCGACTCACACAGGACTAATATCAGATTACTGAGATACCCACTCACACAGGACTAATATTATCAGATTACTGAGATACCGACTCACACACGACTAATATTATCAGATTACTGATACCGACTCACACACGACTAATATTATCAGATTACTGAGATACCGACTCACACACAACTAATATTATCAGATTACTGAGATACCGACTCACACACAACTAATATTATCAGATTACTGAGATACCGCCTCACACAAGACTAATATTATCAGATTACTGAGATACCGACTCACACAGGACTAATATTATCAGATTACTGAGATACCGACTCACACAGGACTAATATCAGATTACTGAGATACCGACTCACACAAGACTAATATTATCAGATTACTGAGATACCGACTCACACAAAACTAATATTATCAGATTACTGAGATACCGACTCACACAGGACTAATATTATCAGATTACTGAGATACCGACTCACACACAACTAATATTATCAGATTACTGAGATACCGACTCACACACAGCTAATATTATCAGATTACTGAGATACCGATTCACACACAACTAATATTATCAGATTACTGAGATACCGACTCACACACAACTAATATTATCAGATTACTGAGATACCGATTCACACACAACCAATATTATCAAATTACTGAGATACCGACTCACACACAACTAATATTATCAGATTACTGAGATACCGACTCACACACAACTAATATTATCAGATTACTGAGATACCGATTCACACACAACTAATATTATCAGATTACTGAGATACCGACTCACACACAACTAATATTATCAGATTACTGAGATACCGACTCACACACAACTAATATTATCAGATTACTGAGATACCGACTCACACAGGACTAATATTATCAAATTACTGAGATACCGACTCACACAGGACTAATATTATCAGATTACTGAGATACCGACTCACACACAACTAATATTATCAGATTACTGAGATACCGACACACACAACTAATATTATCAGATTACTGAGATATCGATTCACACACAACTAATATTATCAGATTACTGAGATACCGACTCACGCAGGACTAATATTATCAGATTACTGAGATACCGACTCACACAGGACTAATATTATCAGATTACTGAGATACCGACTCACACAAGACTAATATTATCAGATTACTGAGATACCGACTCACACAGGACTAATATCAGATTACTGAGATACCGACTCACACACAACTAATATTATCAGATTACTGAGATACCGACTCACACACAACTAATATTATCAGATTACTGAGATATCGATTCACACACAACTAATATTATCAGATTACTGAGATACTGACTCACACACAACTAATATTATGAGATTACTGAGATACCGACTCACACACAACTAATATTATCAGATTACTGAGATACCGACTCACACAGGACTAATATTATCAGATTACTGAGATACCGACTCACACAGGACTAATATCAGATTACTGAGATATCGACTCACACAAGACTAATATTATCAGATTACTGAGATACCGACTCACACAAAACTAATATTATCAGATTACTGAGATACCGACTCACACAGGACTAATATTATCAGATTACTGAGATACCGACTCACACAGGACTAATATTATCAGATTACTGAGATACCGACTCACACAGGACTAATATTATCAGATTACTGAGATACCGACACACACACGACTAATATTATCAGATTACTGAGATACCGATTCACACACAACTAATATTATCAGATTACTGAGATACCGACTCACACACAACTAATATTATCAGATTACTGAGATACCGACTCACACACAACTAATATTATCAGATTACTGAGATACCGACTCACACAGGACTAATATTATCAGATTACTGAGATACCGACTCACACAGGGACTAATATCAGATTACTGAGATATCGACTCACACAAGACTAATATTATCAGATTACTGAGATACCGACTCACACAAAACTAATATTATCAGATTACTGAGATACCGACTCACACAGGACTAATATTATCAGATTACTGAGATACCGACTCACACAGGACTAATATTATCAGATTACTGAGATACCGACACACACACGACTAATATTATCAGATTACTGAGATACCCGCCTCACACAAGACTATATTATCAGATTACCGAGATACCGACTCACACAGGACTAATATTATCAGATTACTGAGATACCGACACACACAGGACTAATATCAGATTACTGAGATACCGACTCACACAAGACTAATATTATCAGATTACTGAGATACCGACTCACACAAAACTAATATTATCAGATTACTGAGATACCGATTCACACACAACCAATATTATCAGATTACAGAGATACCGACTCACACACAACTAATATTATCAGATTACTGAGATACCGATTCACACACAACCAATATTATCAGATTACTGAGATACCGACTCACACACAACTAATATTATCAGATTACTGAGATACCGACTCACACACAACTAATATTATCAGATTACTGAGATACCGATTCACACACAACTAATGTTATCAGATTACTGAGATACCGACTCACACACAACTAACATTATCAGATTACTGAGATACCGACTCACACACAACTAATATTATCAGATTACTGAGATACCGACTCACACACAACTAATATTATCAGATTACTGAGATACCGACTCACACAGGACTAATATTATCAGATTACTGAGATAACCGACTCACACAGGACTAATATTATCAGATTACTGATACCGACTCACACAGGACTAATATTATCAGATTACTGAGATACCGACTCACACACAACTAATATTATCAGATTACTGAGATACCGACACACAGAACTAATATTATCAGATTACTGAGATATCGATTCACACACAACTAATATTATCAGATTACTGAGATACGACTCACGCAGGACTAATATTATCAGATTACTGAGATACCGACTCACACAGGACTAATATTATCAGATTACTGAGATACCGACTCACACAAGACTAATATTATCAGATTACTGAGATACCGACTCACACAGGACTAATATCAGATTACTGAGATACCGACTCACACACAACTAATGTTATCAGATTACTGAGATACCGACTCACACACAACTAATATTATCAGATTACTGAGATACCCACTCACACACAACTAATATTATCAGATTACTGAGATATCGATTCACACACGACTAATATTATCAGATTACTGAGATACCGACTCACACACAACTAATATTATCAGATTACTGAGATACAGACTCACACACAACTAATATTATCAGATTACTGAGATACCGACTCACACACGACTAATATTATCAGATTACTGAGATACCGACTCACACAGGACTAATATTATCAGATTACTGAGATACCGACTCACACAAGACTAATATTATCAGATTACTGAGATACCGACTCACACAGGACTAATATCAGATTACTGAGATACCCACTCACACAGGACTAATATTATCAGATTACTGAGATACCGACTCACACACGACTAATATTATCAGATTACTGATACCGACTCACACACGACTAATATTATCAGATTACTGAGATACCGACTCACACACAACTAATATTATCAGATTACTGAGATACCGACTCACACACAACTAATATTATCAGATTACTGAGATACCGCCTCACACAAGACTAATATTATCAGATTACTGAGATACCGACTCACACAGGACTAATATTATCAGATTACTGAGATACCGACTCACACAGGACTAATATCAGATTACTGAGATACCGACTCACACAAGACTAATATTATCAGATTACTGAGATACCGACTCACACAAAACTAATATTATCAGATTACTGAGATACCGACTCACACAGGACTAATATTATCAGATTACTGAGATACCGACTCACACACAACTAATATTATCAGATTACTGAGATACCGACTCACACACAGCTAATATTATCAGATTACTGAGATACCGATTCACACACAACTAATATTATCAGATTACTGAGATACCGACTCACACACAACTAATATTATCAGATTACTGAGATACCGATTCACACACAACCAATATTATCAAATTACTGAGATACCGACTCACACACAACTAATATTATCAGATTACTGAGATACCGACTCACACACAACTAATATTATCAGATTACTGAGATACCGATTCACACACAACTAATATTATCAGATTACTGAGATACCGACTCACACACAACTAATATTATCAGATTACTGAGATACCGACTCACACACAACTAATATTATCAGATTACTGAGATACCGACTCACACAGGACTAATATTATCAAATTACTGAGATACCGACTCACACAGGACTAATATTATCAGATTACTGAGATACCGACTCACACACAACTAATATTATCAGATTACTGAGATACCGACACACACAACTAATATTATCAGATTACTGAGATATCGATTCACACACAACTAATATTATCAGATTACTGAGATACCGACTCACGCAGGACTAATATTATCAGATTACTGAGATACCGACTCACACAGGACTAATATTATCAGATTACTGAGATACCGACTCACACAAGACTAATATTATCAGATTACTGAGATACCGACTCACACAGGACTAATATCAGATTACTGAGATACCGACTCACACACAACTAATATTATCAGATTACTGAGATACCGACTCACACACAACTAATATTATCAGATTACTGAGATATCGATTCACACACAACTAATATTATCAGATTACTGAGATACTGACTCACACACAACTAATATTATGAGATTACTGAGATACCGACTCACACACAACTAATATTATCAGATTACTGAGATACCGACTCACACAGGACTAATATTATCAGATTACTGAGATACCGACCTCACACAGGACTAATATCAGATTACTGAGATATCGACTCACACAAGACTAATATTATCAGATTACTGAGATACCGACTCACACAAAACTAATATTATCAGATTACTGAGATACCGACTCACACAGGACTAATATTATCAGATTACTGAGATACCGACTCACACAGGACTAATATTATCAGATTACTGAGATACCGACTCACACAGGACTAATATTATCAGATTACTGAGATACCGACACACACACGACTAATATTATCAGATTACTGAGATACCGATTCACACACAACTAATATTATCAGATTACTGAGATACCGACTCACACACAACTAATATTATCAGATTACTGAGATACCGACTCACACACAACTAATATTATCAGATTACTGAGATACCGACTCACACAGGACTAATATTATCAGATTACTGAGATACCGACTCACACAGGACTAATATCAGATTACTGAGATATCGACTCACACAAGACTAATATTATCAGATTACTGAGATACCGACTCACACAAAACTAATATTATCAGATTACTGAGATACCGACTCACACAGGACTAATATTATCAGATTACTGAGATACCGACTCACACAGGACTAATATTATCAGATTACTGAGATACCGACACACACACGACTAATATTATCAGATTACTGAGATACCGACTCACACAAAACTAATATTATCAGATTACTGAGATACCGATTCACACAGGACTAATATTATCAGATTACTGAGATACCGACTCACACACAACTAATATTATCAGATTACTGAGATACCGACTCACACACAACTAATATTATCAGATTACTGAGATACCGATTCACACACAACTAATATTATCAGATTACTGAGATACCGATTCACACAAAACTAATATTATCAGATTACTGAGATACCGACTCACACACAACTAATATTATCAGATTACTGAGATATCGATTCACACACAACTAATATTATCAGATTACTGAGATACTGACTCACACACAACTAATATTATCAGATTACTGAGATACCGATTCACAAAAAACTAATATTATTAGATTACTGAGATACCGACTCACACACAACTAATATTATCAGATTACTGAGATACCGATTCACACACAACTAATATTATCAGATTACTGAGATACCGATTCACACACAACCATTATTATCAGATTACTGAGATACCGACTCACACACAACTAATATTAACAGATTACTGAGATACCGACTCACACACAACTAATATTATCGGATTACTGACATACCGATTCACACAGGACTAATATTATCAGATTACTGAGATACCGACTCACACACAACTAATATTATCAGATTACTGAGATACCGACTCACACACAACTAATATTATCAGATTACTGAGATACCGACTCACACACAACTAATATTATCAGATTACTGAGATACCGATTCACACACAACTAATATTATCAGATTACTGAGATACCGATTCACACAAAACTAATATTATCAGATTACTGAGATACCGACTCACACAGGACTAATATTATCAGATTACTGAGATACCGACTCACACAGGACTAATATTATCAGATTACTGAGATACCGACTCACACAGGACTAATATTATCAGATTACTGAGATACCGACACACACACGACTAATATTATCAGATTACTGAGATACCGATTCACACACAACTAATATTATCAGATTACTGAGATACCGACTCACACACAACTAATATTATCAGATTACTGAGATACCGACTCACACACAACTAATATTATCAGATTACTGAGATACCGACTCACACAGGACTAATATTATCAGATTACTGAGATACCGACTCACACAGGACTAATATCAGATTACTGAGATATCGACTCACACAAGACTAATATTATCAGATTACTGAGATACCGACTCACACAAAACTAATATTATCAGATTACTGAGATACCGACTCACACAGGACTAATATTATCAGATTACTGAGATACCGACTCACACAGGACTAATATTATCAGATTACTGAGATACCGACAGACACACGACTAATATTATCAGATTACTGAGATACCGACTCACACAAAACTAATATTATCAGATTACTGAGATACCGATTCACACAGGACTAATATTATCAGATTACTGAGATACCGACTCACACACAACTAATATTATCAGATTACTGAGATACCGACTCACACACAACTAATATTATCAGATTACTGAGATACCGATTCACACACAACTAATATTATCAGATTACTGAGATACCGATTCACACAAAACTAATATTATCAGATTACTGAGATACCGACTCACACACAACTAATATTATCAGATTACTGAGATATCGATTCACACACAACTAATATTATCAGATTACTGAGATACTGACTCACACACAACTAATATTATCAGATTACTGAGATACCGATTCACACAAAACTAATATTATTAGATTACTGAGATACCGACTCACACACAACTAATATTATCAGATTACTGAGATACCGATTCACACACAACTAATATTATCAGATTACTGAGATACCGATTCACACACAACCATTATTATCAGATTACTGAGATACCGACTCACACACAACTAATATTAACAGATTACTGAGATACCGACTCACACACAACTAATATTATCGGATTACTGACATACCGATTCACACAGGACTAATATTATCAGATTACTGAGATACCGACTCACACACAACTAATATTATCAGATTACTGAGATACCGATTCACACACAACTAATATTATCAGATTACTGAGATACCGATTCACACAAAACTAATATTATCAGATTACTGAGATACCGACTCACACACAACTAATATTATCAGATTACTGAGATATCGATTCACACACAACTAATATTATCAGATTACTGAGATACTGACTCACACACAACTAATATTATCAGATTACTGAGATACCGATTCACACAAAACTAATATTATCAGATTACTGAGATACCGATTCACACAGGACTAATATTATCAGATTACTGAGATACCGACTCACACACGACTAATATTATCAGATTACTGAGATACCGACTCACACACAACTAATATTATCAGATTACTGAGATACCGATTCACACACAACTAATATTATCAGATTACTGAGATACCGATTCACACAAAACTAATATTATCAGATTACTGAGATACCGACTCACACACAACTAATATTATCAGATTACTGAGATATCGATTCACACACAACTAATATTATCAGATTACTGAGATACCGACTCACACACAACTAATATTATCAGATTACTGAGATACCGATTCACACAAAACTAATATTATCAGATTACTGAGATACCGACTCACACACAGCTAATATTATCAGATTACTGAGATACCGATTCACACACAACTAATATTATCAGATTACTGAGATACCGATTCACACAACCATTATTATCAGATTACTGAGATACCGACTCACACACAACTAATATTATCAGATTACTGAGATACCGATTCACACAACCATTATTATCAGATTACTGAGATACCGACTCACACACAACTAATATTAACAGATTACTGAGATACCGACTCACACACAACTAATATTATCGGATTACTGAGATACCGACTCACACACAACTAATATTATCAGATTACTGAGATACCGATTCACACACAACTAATATTATCATATTACTGAGATACCGATTCACACACAACTAATATTATCAGATTACTGAGATACCGACTCACACACAACTAATATTATCAGATTACTGAGATACCGACTCATACATAACTAATATTATCAGATTACTGAGATACCGATTCACACACAACTAATATTATCATATTACTGAGATACCGATTCACACACAACTAATATTATCAGATTACTGAGATACTGACTCACACACAACTAATATTATCAGATTACTGAGATACCGACTCATACACAACTAATATGATCTGATTACGTGTTTCGTGCGAAATATGGTAGGTAATTTACGGTGGGGAATTTTGATTTTACAAAGATCAAAACGACGATTCTAAATGATCTGAACGAAGCTATTACAGCAACGGTGCTGGTGGATTTGAGTATTTATCTATTGAATATGCATAGGTGATTAAATAATTTGGCTGCTAATAAATGAGTGTGTACATAACTACTTGTTATTGTATTCTATCTGGTGTTATTCATTTGAGAGAAGGCAGCTCAATTTAAATGGTACAGCCATAGTGATGAGTTGTCAAGCAATAGAAACCTGTTTTTAATGGCCACCAGCTCTTTTCTGCCTACAGCTGGTCAGTTGACGTGGTCAGTGTTAAACAACTCAAAAATGGCCAAGCTCAACAGGTAAAGCAGCGGTTCGAATTTCACAGGTAGAAAGAAATTGCAGGTTTGCTTCACCAAAAATTCTGGTCAGCAGCCGCCACTGGTATGAATACAGAGTGATAGAGCCGTGGGTGTGGGTATTGTGCTCTGATCGCTGTACTGGGATCAGTATGAATACAGAGTGGTAGAGCTGTGGGTGTGGGTATTGTGCTCTGATCGCTGTACTGGGATCAGTATGAATACAGAGTGGTAGAGCCGTGGGTTTGGGTATTGTGCTCTGATCGCTGTACTGGGATCAGCGGTAACTCAGGGAGTTCGTACCACCAGCAGGTCATTGAAGAGGAAGATCTCTCGCTGGTGCAGGCCGAGCCTCTGGGGGCGGTTTGGGTCGGGAACCTCAAACAGCCGGCAGTAGCACACCAACCTGCGATGAGGCTGCGACAAAACCTGCAGCCACACAAACACACTCTTTATGAGGACCTGCAGTCACACAAACACACTCTTTATGAAGACCTGCAGTCACACAAACAGCAACACAAACACACTCTTTATGAGGACCTTCAGTCCCACAAACACACTCTTTATGAGGACCTGCAGTCACACAAACAGCAACACAAACACACACTTTATGAGGACCTTCAGTCACACAAACACTCTTTATGAGGACCTTCAGTCACACAAGCAGCAACACAAACACACTCTTTATGAGGACCTTCAGTCACACAAACACACTCTTTATGAGGACCTGCAGTCACACAAACACTCTTTATGAGGACCTTCAGTCACACAAACACACTCTTTATGAAGACCTGCAGTCACACAAACAGCAACACAAACACACTCTTTATGAGGACCTTCAGTCCCACAAACACACTCTTTATGAGGACCTGCAGTCACAGAAACAGCAACACAAACACACTCTTTATGAGGACCTTCAGTCAAACACACTCTTTATGAGGACCTTGAGTCACACAAACCCACTCTTTATGAGGACCTGCAGTCCCACAAACAGCAACACAAACACACTCTTTATGAGGACCTGCAGTCACACAAACACACTCTTTATGAGGACCTGCAGTCACATAAACACACTCTTTATGAGGACCTGCAGTCCCACAAACAGCCACACAAACACACTCTTTATGAGGAGCTGCAGTCCCACAAACAGCCACACAAACACACTCTTTACGAGGACCTGCAGCCACACAAACACACACTCTATGAGGACCTGCAGTCACAAACAGCAACACAAACACACTCTCTATGAGGACCTGCAGTCACACAAACAGTCCCACAAACACACTCTTTATGAGAACCTGCAGTCACACAAACAGCACCACAAACACACTCTTTATGAAGACCTGCAGTCACACAAACACACTCTTTATGAGGACCTGCAGTCACACAAACAGTCCCACAAACACACTCTTTATGAGGACCTGCAGTCACACAAACACACTCTTTATGAGGACCTTCAGTCCCACAAACACACTCTTTATGAGGACCTGCAGTCACACAAACACTCTTTATGAGGACCTTCAGTCACACAAACACACTCTTTATGAAGACCTGCAGTCACACAAACAGCAACACAAACACACTCTTTATGAGGACCTTCAGTCCCACAAACACACTCTTTATGAGGACCTGCAGTCACAGAAACAGCAACACAAACACACTCTTTATGAGGACCTTCAGTCAAACACACTCTTTATGAGGACCTTGAGTCACACAAACCCACTCTTTATGAGGACCTGCAGTCCCACAAACAGCAACACAAACACACTCTTTATGAGGACCTGCAGTCACACAAACACACTCTTTATGAGGACCTGCAGTCACATAAACACACTCTTTATGAGGACCTGCAGTCCCACAAACAGCCACACAAACACACTCTTTATGAGGAGCTGCAGTCCCACAAACAGCCACACAAACACACTCTTTACGAGGACCTGCAGCCACACAAACACACACTCTATGAGGACCTGCAGTCACAAACAGCAACACAAACACACTCTCTATGAGGACCTGCAGTCACACAAACAGTCCCACAAACACACTCTTTATGAGAACCTGCAGTCACACAAACAGCACCACAAACACACTCTTTATGAAGACCTGCAGTCACACAAACACACTCTTTATGAGGACCTGCAGTCACACAAACAGTCCCACAAACACACTCTTTATGAGGACCTGCAGTCACACAAACACACTCTTTATGAGGACCTTCAGTCCCACAAACACACTCTTTATGAGGACCTGCAGTCACACAAACAGTCCCACAAACACACTCTTTATGAGGACCTGCAGTCACACAAACAGTCCCACAAACACACTCTTTATGAGGACCTACAGCCACACAAACAGCAACACAAACACACTCTTTATGAGGACCTACAGTCCCACAAACAGCCACACAAACACACTCTTTATGAGGACCTGCAGTCCCACAAACAGCCACACAAACACACTCTTTATGAGGACCTGCAGCCACACAAACACACACTCTATGAGGACCTGCAGTCACAAACAGCAACACAAACACACTCTCTATGAGGACCTGCAGTCACACAAACAGTCCCACAAACACACTCTTTATGAGAACCTGCAGTCACACAAACAGCACCACAAACACACTCTTTATGAGGACCTGCAGTCACACAAACACACTCTTTATGAGGACCTTCAGTCCCACAAACACACTCTTTATGAGGACCTGCAGTCACACAAACAGCAACACAAACACACTCTTTATGAGGACCTACAGTCACACAAACACACACTCTATGAGGACCTGCAGTCACAAACAGCAACACAAACACACTCTCTATGAGGACCTGCAGTCACACAAACAGTCCCACAAACACACTCTTTATGAGAACCTGCAGTCACACAAACAGCACCACAAACACACTCTTTATGAGGACCTGCAGTCACACAAACACACTCTTTATGAGGACCTTCAGTCCCACAATCACACTCTTTATGAGGACCTGCAGCCACACAAACAGCAACACAAACACACTCTTTATGAGGACCTACAGTCACACAAACAGCCACACAAACACACTCTTTATGAGGACTTTTTTTAAACACAGATTTTATTATTGACTAAGCAGCTTCTGTCTTCCCTGTTTCTACTGGAGTTTCTGACACTTACAATCTTACTTACATCCATTGCAACTGTATTTTACTTAACCATGTCTGCTAATGAATTCTCACAAGTTGCAGCAAATTTGAGTATCTAGTAAAGAGCTATCAATGCTAAGAATGCTAACACAGACCATCTGGAGGTCGACAATAAAATTTGTTCGGATTGTAACTTGGATATTTAAAAACAAAATATTTTCTGTTCAGACTGCGACTGGAGTGTGGATATCAGGGAAATAAAAACTCAATAATTATTTATCCTCTGCTGAGGTATACTTACAGAGTATCACATATAAACTGTAAAAAAACAAATAACATGGGAATGGGAATTTGGGAAGATGAGGGTTAGGGTTAGGGTTAGCACTGTGCTTAGGTTCAGTCAGATGAGAGGATTAGATGAATGACCAGTGGTGACTAGATACGGCTACTCACACATCCCAGACCATGGTGTAAAGATCCAATCTGCAAAAGACAGACAGGTGTGTTAGCTGGACAGAACAGAGCCAGGTGTGCACTAAGGACAGGTGTGTTAGCTGGACAGAACAGAGCCAGGTGTGCACTAAGGACAGGTGTGTTAGCTGGACAGAACACAGCCAGGTGTGCACTAAGGACAGACAGGTGTGTTAGCTGGACAGAACGTAGTGGGAGGGAGGCTCACCGGTTTTTTTCCCACGATCAGTTTCTCCACCTTTTGCACCTGGGACATGTGGTCCTCGTTAGTCTTCAGCTCCTCAGAGCGAATGCGCTGGTATATACCACTGAGCATCTCCACCGGGATATCCTGCCCGTCATCTACCCCTGAGAGAGCACACTATCAGCACTCACTCACTCACTCACTCACTCACTCACTCACTCACTCACTCACTCACACTCACACTCACACTCACACTCACACACACACCTCAGAGCGAATGCGCTGGTATATACCACTGAGCATCTCCACCGGGATATCCTGCCCGTCATCTACCCCTGAGAGAGCACACTATCAGCACTCACTCACACACTCACTCACACTCACGCACACGCACACGCACACGCACGCACGCACGCACACACACACACACACACACACACACACACTCACTCACTCACTCACTCACACTCACACTCACACTCACACTCACACTCACACACTCACACTCACACACACTCACACTCACACTCACACTCACTCACACACACACACACATACCCCGTAGATTCTTGATGAAATCTTGGTGCTTCATCTTCCGGTCAGGTTTGACATTGGGGCTGTACATATCGGTGTTGAGGAGGATGATGGCGAAGGCCAGGATGAAGATGGTGTCAGGATTTCTGAACTGTCGAACAACTCCAGGGTTACACATGCAATAGCGCTGACTAGGAGCAGAGCACAGACAAGAGGAAATGACATCACCATACAGCTAGAGGAAATGACATCACCGTACAGCCAGAGGAAATGACATCACCTACAGCCAGAGGATATGACATCACCTTTCAGCCAGAGGATATGACTAGCATGGTCATATCTACTGTATGTGACATTGACAGACACAATAATCCAACTCATGACAAAAGTGTTTCAGCATAAATGGTGTTAATGTGTGCATGTTATAATCAATAATTATAATGTAGTGTGCATGGTATAACAGATATGGTGTAGTGTGTGTTGTATAATAGAACTGGTATTGTAGAGTATGGAGTATCATCAATGATTGCATATTAATATGTGTGATTGCTATAATAGACTGTGGTACAGTTGTGTGTATTATGATGTCAGAGTAGTGTGTGTTCATAAGAGATGATAGTATAGTACTGTGTGTGTTTATAATAGATTATGGTATAGTATCATGTGTTTATAAAATATTATGGTATAGTACTGTATGTGTTTATAATATATGATGTATAGCTACCGTGGACATGCTGCAGTATTTTTAAAGGGTAACAAAGCACTAAAACCACTTATTTTAGATGATAACTGATACATTTGGTTTTTTCTAAGTGTTACTGATTGATTCTGGTCCAAATCTTGACATTTTACTGCAGTCAGCGCAAAACAGCGTAAACCCAAAGGATCTGGCTCAAAAGTGTCTCTCGTGGTAAAACGTTAGGAACTGTATGTTCAGTCTGTGATTGGCCAGAAACTTCATCCAGCTGACGTATCCCTCCAGGTGACAAAACTTAAACCTGTACGACTACGGCCACGGCTACGCCTTGAGGTTTTGGAGTGAAGACGGGCTACGCCCATGGCTACGCCCATGGCTACGCCCCAGCTATTCAAGCGAATCTCAGTGCAGCTAACAATTTCTTTTTTTTATAGTTAGCTTGATAGTCCCTTGTTTTTTAATAGTTTGTTTTTCAGTCTAGCTTAGCAAGTAGCTAGCTAGTTTATTATTTTAAAATAAATATATAGGCTACTTTATTAAAAATAAATGTATAGTATAAAGCATATGAAAACTGTGTATCTGACAGCTACTCTCACAGCGGTGCATGCACGCGTGGATATTTCCTGTATTTTTATGTTAAAACAAAACTAAATTTTACGTTCTGATGAAGTAAAGTATAAATTGTTTACTTTGTTCACACTGTGCCCTTGCTGGCCTGTTTATGTCGAAACGTTTTTGTAAACAATTGGTTAATGAAGTTTAAAGTCACTTTTATAAAATATTGTTGAATTTATGTTTTAGAGTATATTATTCCTATATGTGGTATTTCCTGCAGAAAGGGGGATTTGGGTCAAATAGTTGAGCCAGGAGTTGTAGTATATGCATGCTACACGTTTACCTTTGCAACGTACGTTCCTAACAGACATTCTCTCTTGGAGAGAGTTCAGTGCAGTGACCACATGTGCATCCGTTGAAATGGAAACCAATATTGTTGATATCTTGCAGGTAGTGTGATTGCCTACAGCCTGTGTAAAATGAGTAGCCTACATGGAGAGAGTGGAACAAAACAGCCGCTGTGAGTGCTGTCCAGAGTAGATTGAGCTATTGGCTACTAGTAAAAAAAATAGCTGGGGCGTGGTTTGATACCTGGAGCCCAGCCCATGGGCGGAGCGTCAGGGGGTGCTGGGTGTGCGGCTGTCCCAGGGCCCGCGGCATCTGGGGGCCCACTGATCTAGAGCACGGGGCCCAGCGCAGGGTGCAACGTTTAACGAGAGCGCGATTGACAAAGTTAATATCAATACATTGATGTCTAGGAACAATCATAGGCTACTAAAGGAAATAGTAGCGCTCAACTGTTTATATACCACATATTTCACAGAGAAAATACGGTCATGGTTGGTAGTAAATTAGATAATTATGACTAAAATAAAATAGTTAAATGAACATATAAATATGATATTTTGCGTTACCTGCAGTTATTTAGTACGCAAACAGTTATAGCATGCAGATTTATGAGTGAATCGTAGCATCCAAATGAATGTCGGGTAAGGTTACGGTGTCGCGTAGCTGTTAGCGTAGCCTACAATTCCTCCCAGTATAATTTTTCCCACTTCCGGGTCCGTTGCTTGACTGTACGTCTCGCTAGCTACTAGCAACTAGCACTGAACTGTGTCGATTATACGCTCTATGCTTGCCAGAAATCTACAAGTGGTTTGATCATTTTCAATGTCTTTGTTCAATTGGCCTGTAAATAAACATTATTAGCTAGTTATACACTCGCATTAATGAGAGACCAGATGCCGAAACATGCGTCAGTCGCAGATCTGGCTAAAATGCTCTGTAGACCACCCAGCAGTGGCCTCTACATTCAGTGAGGTTTGCACGGCCTTTCTATTATTTCTGACTCTTCCGGTCACCGTTGCGACTGCCGAGCGCTTCTTCTCCAAACTGAAATTAATTAAAAACTATTTGAGGAGCACAATGGGACAGGAGAGACTGCGTGGATTGGCCACGTTGTCAATCGAAAATGATCGAGCCAAGAAGTTGGACATAGGGCGTATTGTCGATGACTTCGCGGAGCGCAAGGCTCGTCGAGTGCCTTTTAAATAGTGGTGAGTAGCCTTGATATATTTATGAACTGGTCGGCCGCCGTGCCAATGTTTTGTCTATATTAATATGTCGCTGTGCTGATTTTATTGGACAATTTTTCTAATAATTTACACTAGGTGTTTTGATGCTTAGGCTATTTATCAAAGTAACAAAACGCCATGATTTCTTCGTTACCGTTGTGTGCTGTGATCACTGTCAGTGGGGCTGAACTTTCGCTAATGAGGTAACATTACCGCTGGCTATGTGTGCGCTGTTATGCTGTGTGCATAGTAGGTTGGAGTGGGTGGCCCGTTCGTGCGTTCTGCACCAGGGCCCGGCGTCACGATGTTCCGCCACTGGCCCAGCCCCTATATTATTACCTTATCACACCCAAATTTTGACATTTTTCGAATATGAAAAGGGGGCGGGGTCTAGCGAAACCAGCGTGTTTTGTTACCCTTTAAATGTTGTACCGACATGTTAGTTTCTTGTTGGAAGCAGTGTGAAATGCCTACATTAAAAATGAGTGCAGTTACTGAGATAGTGAGAGGTTATGTTTCAGTTAGCAGTTTGCTAAGTAAAAGGGGGGGGACTTAGGGGTGATTTTTAGAGAGTAGTCGCTGTGTGGAACAGGTTGCCAGGTCATGTAGTAGAGGCAGAAACTCTGGGTGTTTTCAAGACCAAGCTTGATATGTTGCTGGATACTAGGGGAGCACTAGGTACCCTTTAGTGGTAGGAAGATGCGAGCATTGTTGGGCTGAATGGCCTGTTCTTGTCATTAAGTTATGTTATGTTAATGAGACAGTTGGTTATGTGTCTCTCACCTGAAAGTGAGAGCAGTAAATGAGAGAGTATGTCTCACCTGAGAGAGTATGTCTCACCTGAAAGCCTCTATGAGTCTCTCCACTCTCTGAGCTTCTCCCTGAATCTTGATCTGAGACTGAAACTTCCTCAGAGCCTCGTCCAGCTCCATCATAGAGAAATCCATCTCATCCACCACACAGCTGCCAAATACACACAGCACAGTCACAGCTAACATAGATACACCCAGTACAGACACGTCCACTACAGACACAAGCAGTACAGACATGCCCAGTACAGACACATCCAGTACAGACACAACCAGTACAGACACGCCCAAGTCTCTTTGGATTCTCGATTTCGTGTTTGTCTTGTTTCTGGTTTGCTTATACTTTCTACACCCTTTGTTTCATGTCTGTCTAATGTGACCGTTCTCTTTTGTGTTTGAAATCCTTTGTCTTGCGGCCCTTCAAGCCAGGGTCAAGGGTCGTAACAACCATTTGTAGGTTTTATCACTCTGCCAAATGAAGCATGTCTCACATCAGGGAGAGAGAGAGAGAAAGAGAGAGAGAGAGAGGTAGAGAGAAAGAGAGAGAGAGAGAGATGTACAAATAGAGAGAGAGAAGAGAGGAACAGGAGGTCTGGGCAGAAATAGAGAGAAGGGACAGACAAAAGAGAAGACTGAATGCATTAAAATTATAAAATACTCACTCTAGGACATCCCTGTTGAATTGTTTCTGTCGATTACCCAGAAACTCTCCAATCACCTGCCGGCTTAGACCTTTCCGCTGAAGCAGAAAGTGTGCTACGCCCACAGGTGTGCCAGGAACAAATCCTCTCTCTGTCAGGTACTGGATTCCCTTTTCTGGTTTCCTGAAGTTTAAAAACCCACCATCACGTTCTTACAAAGCATGAGATACCTCCATACTAGCATGCAGCATGTAGTGTATATGCTGTATGAGATACCTCCATACTAGCATGCAGCATGCAGTGTATATGCTGTATGAGATACCTCCATACTAGCATGCAGCATGCAGTGTATATGCTGTATGAGATACCTCCATACTAGCATGCAGCATGTAGTGTATATGCTGTATGAGATACCTCCATACTAGCATGCAACATGCAGTGTATATGCTGTATGAGATACCTCCATACTAGCATGCAGCATGCAGTGTATATGCTGTATGAGATACCTCCATACTAGCATGCAGCATGCAGTGTATATGCTGTAATGGCTTTTTTTTGTTAAAAATTCAGTTATTGCTGTATTTGATACTAAACAGTTTTATGAAACCTTACATATTGGAACTATAATATAAGGAATCTACTGAACTCTAAAAAGAGAATAAAAGAACAGAATACAGAGTAAGGGCTCTACAGTGACATATTAGTTAATAAACATATATTAACTACAAACAGCCCTGCAGTTATATCTGTTAACAGACCCTATGGTTGTAGGTGTTAACAGACCCTGAATTTATAGCTGAGACCCTGCAGTCATAGCCGTTAAAAGACCATTCGGTTATAGTCATTAACATTCTATTTGGTCATAGCCGTTAAAAGACCATTCGGTTATAGTCATTAACATTCTATTTGGTCATAGCCGTTAAAAGACCATTCGGTTATAGTCATTAACATTCTATTTGGTCATAGCCGTTAAAAGACCATTCGGTTATAGTCATTAACATTCTATTTGGTCATAGCCGTTAAAAGACCATTCGGTTAGCGTTATTTATAGGCCTATCTGCAGGTAGGAGGTTGTTTCGTACTTATTGAAGAGATTGAGCCCGATGCGGTAGTGTCGCTTGCGGATGATGTCATTGCTGAAGGCGGGAGAATCGCAGCTGTTGCGCGTCTCTTTTTGGTAGCTCTGCTGGGTGAGGATTCTGTCCCGAGACGACGACTCTGAGCTGCAGTTCATGGTCTCGTTGGAGTTGGAGGTGCTGTTGACGCTGTCGTCTCCATCCGAGAGATCGGACTCAGAGCGGCTCTGCCTATCGGAAGCACGGCTGTGCGGCTGAACGGCTCGCAGCTGGAGGAGGTCCTGTGGGTGCTCCTCCTCTCCACAAATGTATTTGGGGGCAGCCTTTTGTTTTTGGGCCAACCGCCGATAGGAAAGACGTTTCTTTACCGGTACTTGGATAGCGCAATCGTTGCCATCGACCAAGCAGGCGGTCAGGGGGGGGCCCGCGTGGCGGTCCGCCGGAGGGGTGCTTGGAGTCCAGAGGTCGGGGGAGGGGCTGGCGGAGTGGCTGGGGGGAGGTGTGTCCTCCTCATCAATGAACATGGTCACATCGCTGTAGGGGGCGCTGTGCTTTGCCTGATCCACGGCTTCCCGCCCCAGAATACCTTTCACTCCCTCCCTCTGCAGGATTGGGCAGCTCAGGGCGTCATCAATAGACTCGGCCAATGACTTCACCTGCTTCGAGAAGACGTCCTCCAGCTCTATGAAGCTGTCAGTGAGCTGGTCCTGCTCCCCAGCACCGCTGTCCCTGTCCAGCGCTGGGGCCTGCATGCCCTCGCCGCAGAAGTGCATGCGCATGTTGGCCAGGACAATGCGCCTCATGCGGCTCTCAGACATGCAGCTCCTGAGCCGCTCAAAGTTCTTGTTCATCTGATACTGACGGAAGGCTGTCTGAATGGTGCACGCGGCATTTCGGGCGACAAAACGGCCTCCATATTTACGCTCCAACATCTCCACCTATTAGGAACAATGACACACTACGCATCAGGATGGGGGACTGGGGTTACAGGCCCCACACACACACACACACACACACTACACAAACACTATACGCACACTTACAAACACACACACACTACACAAACATACTATACAAACACACACACACACACACACACACACACACACAGACACACACACACACTATACACACACACACACTACACAAACACTATAAGCACACTTACAAACACACACACACTACACAAACATACTATACAAACACACACACACACACACACTATACAAACACACACACATACACAGACACTACACACACACACACTATACACACAAACACTACACAAACACACACACACACACACAGAAACACAAACACACACACACACCACTACACAAACACACACACACACTAACACAGAAACACACACACACACACACACACACACACAATATACACACACAATTAACACACACACACACACACACACACACACAGAAACACACACACACACACACACTACACAAACACACACACACATAATATACACACACAATTAACACACACACACACACACACACACACACACTATACACACAAACACTACACAAACACACACACATACACACACAGAAACACAAACACACACACTACACAAACACACTAACACAGAAACACACACACACACACACACACATAATATACACACACAATTAACACACACACACACACACACATACCAGAAACACACACACATGCACACTTACACACAAACACACACATGCACACAGACTCCTGTACGCATACACACACATATTCACACGTGCGAGTGTGTACCTGTTTATCTTGCAGTTCAGTGGAAAGCTCATAGCTCTCTGAAAGGGAGTGAGAGCGTTTGATAGCCTCTTCCTCTGCCTGTTTACGGAGGATAGACTGTGAATGCTGGAGTCTGGGTCGCCGGGGCCGCTGTTGCCCAGGCAACGCTGAATGATCATACAGTGGAGCCTCCAAGCACTCCAAGCTGGGGGCGGAGCCAAGGGCAGACATGTTACTCGCAGCACCAAGAGACACGCCCATCTCATTGCCCTCCTCCCTGAAAGCACACAGTCAAGCATACTGTTACAGGACACATCCTGCTATTCATACTGTAGATTAAGAGCCCTCTAAAATCCCTCTAAAGAAGCACCTTGATTTACCTGCACATGTTTTTACATATGTTGGCAGTGCAGGAAATCTTTTTCAGGAAGTGATTACCTGAGTCTGCACAGATTATTTAAGAGTCTCGTAACAAGTGAGCATAATAAAATGAATGACCTAAAATAATTAGGTTTAGAAAGTATTAGTCAATAGTCATTCAAAATTAAATGTAATTTACAAAAACAGATATTTTACTTAAATCATCGGGTTTTACAAACCAGGATGGTTGTATATTACATGCATAGTATGGAAATTAAATGGTTCCAGATAATTTAGCCAAGAGGCATAAATAGAGAATAAAACCGGCCCCAATATGGAGCCCTGAGGAACTCCACAGGTTACAGATGCATTGGAAGGAACACAGAGAATGGAAATATTAGTAGTGTAGCAGCGAACCTGCAAATTTGGGGCTCTATTTCCCGGCCGGTGGCGAGCCATCACTAGTGAGGTAGCAATTTCGTCACGGATTTGCACGTGCCTGAGCTCGTTCGGTAATTTAGGGACTCGCTGTGCGCTGAAGTGGGAGGGAAGCCGCTGCTGGGGGGTGTGTCCATCAAGAGGGAGCAGCCCAGTTCAATTTTACCGCAGCGGAATGCTATTTTGGGCTAAATTACACTGCGCTTCGCAATCGCGCTGCCCACCAGGTGAGACCACGTAAACGATGAAAATCGCACCACAGCGTATGGCGAATTGCTAATTTCGGGGCTTTCCCCAATGCGTGCATGATCATAACCTATTCAAAATCCATTAATATTAATATTAATTATTGTATTTCTTTCTGTTTTTAATTGTTTATGGCTGTTATTATACTGCACTGCGTTCCCAGGGGTACTGTATTATTTCTTACACCCGTCTGTAATGAGAATAATGACAAACTTGGTCCATACATTCACTCTTATTGCACATATAGCGATAAAAACGTACCTCTTAACTCAATTAAATCAATTAAATCAATGCAAAAGCGGAGCAATACTTTACATTCGTAGGTAACGTAAAGTATCGCTCCGCCGCCGTACTTCCACAGAGAATTTAGGTCAGCACAAAGTAAAGGATTCAACGATAGTTTGACTTCAAAAATGATGGTATAAACACTGAAAATAACCCTGATAGACTGTTGTCGTATTTTATTTGCTTTGGGTGCACTGTGGAGTGTTTAAGTGCTTTTGGTAGTGGATGCTACCAGTTACCTTAGAGTTGCGCTAGCATTTGCAATGTGTGTATGTCCAAAAGAAGGGACAGCATGGAATTATCTGAAAATGGTTTCCATCAATTAACTACATCATGGGTAAGTCGTAATTGAGACATTATGTCCAAAATTCCGAACTATCTCTTTAACCAGGAGCCTCAATCACACAAGCTGTGTGCTTACCCACGAGCCTCAATCACACAAGCTGTGTGCTTACCCACGAGCCTCAATCACACAAGCTGTGTGCTTACCCACAAGCCTCAATCACACAAGCTGTGTGCTTACCCACGAGCCTCAGTCACACAAGCTGTGTGATTACCCACGAGCCTCAGTCACACAAGCTGTGTGCTTACCCACGAGCCTCAGTCACACAAGCTGTGTGCTTACCCACGAGCCTCAATCACACAAGCTGTGTGCTTACCCACGAGCCTCAATCACACAAGCTGTGTGCTTACCCACAAGCCTCAATCACACAAGCTGTGTGCTTACCCATGAGCCTCAGTCACACAAGCTGTGTGATTACCTACGAGCCTCAATCACACAAGCTGTGTGATTACCCACAAGCCTCAGTCACACAAGCTGTGTGCTTACCCACGAGCCTCAATCACACAAGCTGTGTGCTTACCCACGAGCCTCAATCACACAAGCTGTGTGCTTACCCACGAGCCTCAGTCACACAAGCTGTGTGCTTACCCACGAGCCTCAATCACACAAGCTGTGTGCTTACCCACAAGCCTCAGTCACACAAGCTGTGTGATTACCCACAAGCCTCAGTCACACAAGCTGTGTGATTACCCATGAGCCTCAGTCACACAAGCTGTGTGATTACCCACAAGCCTCAGTCACACAAGCTGTGTGATTACCCACGAGCCTCAATCACACAAGCTGTGTGATTACCCACAAGCCTCAGTCACACAAGCTGTGTGCTTACCCACAAGCCTCAGTCACACAAGCTGTGTGATTACCCACGAGCCTCAGTCACACAAGCTGTGTGCTTACCCACAAGCCTCAGTCACACAAGCTGTGTGATTACCCATGAGCCTCAGTCACACAAGCTGTGGTGTGCTTACCCACAAGCCTCAGTCACACAAGCTGTGTGATTACCCACGAGCCTCAGTCACACAAGCTGTGTGATTACCCACGAGCCTCAGTCACACAAGCTGTGTGCTTACCCATGAGCCTCAGTCACACAAGCTGTGTGGAAAATAGATTATCACCAGCTGTCCAGTGTTTCCTAGAGAAGTCAAACCAACCCACGTAACATTCCTTAAAACCAGCTAAAATATAAATGCAGATTATCTTTTTCTCTACAAATATGCGACAGATTCAAATAAAACAATAGTTTGGCTTTAATTATACCTTAAACACACCAACGCACATTATTTCTTAAACAGTCTTTTTTAAATATTCCTTTGATGTTCCCTGACAACCCCTAACCCTAACCCAACACAGAAATACAAACTATTGTCTGTGAAAAAGGTTTTGGAAAAGAGTTTTATCTCAAGGATATCATTTGCTTCTATAGTAATAAAAGTGTTGCGTATGTGTTCATTTTTTATTCTTAATGTTAAGTACTTCATTCATAAACAGAAGTTTCTAAAATCTTCCCCAAAATGTGTACTATTTCTGTTAGAATAGCGCTTAAATTGGTGAGGAATAAAAAATATATATATATTACTTAAACATTATAGAGATTTTTGACATAAGCCCCTAGAGGTTTTATCCTGCAGTTTTTTCCTCTTTCTTTATTTATTATTATCTTTTATGTATATATATACACTGCCCGGCCAAAAAAGTCGCACACTCTAATATTTTGTTGGACCGCCTTTAGCTTCGATTACAGCGCGCATTCGTCGTGGCATTTTTTCGACAACCTTATGCAATGTCACAACATGTATTTCCATACAGATTTGCATTCATTTTTGGCCGAGATCTTGTATTGACGACGGGAGAGTCGAACCACTCTGTAAAGTCTTCTCCAGCACATCCCAAAGACTTTCAATGGGGTTAAGGTCAGGACTAAGGTCAGGAATTCATGTGTGAAAATTATTCCTCATGCTCCCTGAACCACTCCTTCACAATTTGAGCCCGATGAATCTTGGCATTTCCATCCTGGAATATGCCCATAGATGGGATAACCTGGTCATTCAGTACATTCAGGTACTCAGCTGACTTCATTTTATTGCTACATAATGTTGCTGAGCCTACATCTGACCAATTGAAACAACCCCAGATCATAACACTGGCTCCAGAGGCTTGTACAATGGGCACTATGCATGACGGGTGCAACGGCGACCTTTTTTTTGGCCAGGCAGTGTATATATATACGTATATATATTTACCTTTGCCTTCTGTTGTTATTGTGCTATGTAGTGATAAAGTGCTATGTGATATTAGTGATATTGTGCTATGTGATATTAGTGATATTGTGCTATGTTGTGAGATTGTGTGATAAATGTATTGTCTTTTCTCAACAAAAAAAAAGAAATACAAACTATAATATCCTTTCAATTGTTCAATGAACTAACTAATATATCATCTTCCAACAGCAAACCTGCGCCGTTTGGCTATATTTCCCACAATGTTTATCTGGGTAAAAATGTAAACATGGCTAACATCAGCAAGGACAGCTACCATTCCCTGCTGCACTGCCCTGTTTGACCAATCTGAAGCACCCTCAGACAGCCAATCAGAAACACCCTCAGACAGCCAATCCAAAACACCCTCAGACAGCCAATCAGAAACACCCACAGACAGTCAATCATAAAAACCCTCAGATAGTCAATCATAAACACCCACAGCAGCCAATGAGAAACACCCTCAGACACGCACACACACACGTACACACACACGCAGAGGTGTCAGTCTGTCACTGTCACTCTAAGGGTCAATCCAGACCAACCCTGACCTTGAAATGGTCACATGATCTCCATCCAGCACTAATCAGGTGAGCACAGAGGCTGAGTCTCAGGCTGTTTAGGCTCAGAGAGTGTGTCTGCATGTCCTCTCTTATGCAACTGCACAGTTCACACGCAAAACCTCCCTCTAGGGGACAATACCATTTAAGCACACAACGCACGAGCTCATACCAATCATACATAACACAATATATCTATCTCTGCTCACTCACACCCGTTACACACATACACACATGATAAAAACCCCATACATCTCTCTCTGATTACATGTATATAAGGTGTACATATGTTTGCACTGGAACTACACTGTGGAACTACACGCCATCCTGACACTCCCAGCTCAACACTGTTAGCACCATAGCATGGCACAGACTGCACTGACCTTATCTTCTGTGTGTCACAGAGATCCTATCCTGACCATGCACCATACTGCTCCACACACACACACACACACACACACACACACGGACGTGCACACGTACACACACACACACACACACACACACACACACACACACACAGACACGTACATGCAGACATACACACACACACACACACACACACACACACACACACACACAAACATACACACATGCACACACAAATTCAGTTCTTTAATCTGAAATGGATCTGTATTTCTGCAGAATACCATTTCCACATTGTGCAGACAGCCATTTCTCTCAACAAAAAAAAATAGTTTAACTGCAGATACCACAAGGCGTTCCCATCTGTATGTCCCTGAGGACAATACAATGACGTCCTGCACATACACACACACAGACACAGACACACGCGCACACACACACAGATGAACACACAGTTTAACGGAGATGCATGCAGTGTTGAAAGACACTGCAACATTAACCCTCTCAGCCTCTCAAGCAAACAACCCCCCCCACCCCCCCCGTCCCCCCCGTTCCCGCTGTACACAGAAACACACATGTACTCACAGATGAGACTGCCTACGGTCCATAGCTGTGCCGTGCCGAGCCGAACCGTGCTGAGCTGGATCAGGACTGAGAACAGAAGAAACCGCAGGAGATGTCAGGGCACTGCGGAGCAGAGCGTATGCTCATACACACACGCTCACACACACACGCTCACACACATGCGCGCATGTCCTGTTCATTCACACTCAGTGCTCAATGGTACAGCACACAGTCGGCTGCCTGTGATGTAACGAGCATCACACACACACACTGGATCTGTGCTCCTGAACCCACAGCAGCACCGCTACACGACACCACACCTGCCATTCTAGCACAGACCCCCCCTCTTCTCTACACGCTGTGGTACAGTCCAGAGCAGGGACAGACGATTGGCCATCTGGTCTCCATGGAAACAGGAAGGAGGTGTTAAAGGCAGATTGGTTTATTTGTTGAGGAGTGATCGTTTTTGTCTCTAACGCACAAATACTGGCCTTTCAGGATGGAAGGACGACAGAGAGCTGCTCACATTCATATATATATATATATATATATATATATATATATATACATATATATATATATATATATATATATATATAAACACTTCACCTTCATATATATATATATATATATAGTATATATAAACACTTCACCTTCATATATATATATATATATATATATATATATATATATATATAAACACTTCACCTTCATATATATATATATATATATATATATATATATATATAAACACTTCACCTTCATATATACAGTGCCCTCCACTATTATTGGCACCCCTGGTAAAGATGAGTAAAAAGGGTTATAAAAAATTCACCGTTTGGTGAATTAGCTTAATCTCATACTGAAAAAATTAGAAAAATCCAACCTTTAATTAAGTAAATTTATTATGAGAAAAAAAAAAATCCCTCCTCAAGAAATAATTATTTTTAACAAAACCATGTGTGCTACAATTATTGGCACCCCTGCATTTATATATAGAATAAAGTAGTCATTTTTAATATTTGGTCGCATATCCTTTGCATGCCATGACTTCCTGATGTCTGTGACCCAACAACATCAAAAAACTCTTGATATCTTATTTTTTGGCACTCGGCACTTTTTGGTAAAATGGCTGTAATTCATCAAGGGCCTGAGGTATCAAACGAGCCTCAAACCATCACTCTGCTACCAGATATGCAGTAGATATGGATGGATCACTTTAAGGGTTGTTTCTCCTGACAAATTTTCCTATTGAACTCTATGGACAAAATTAGTCAGGAGAAGAAACCCTTCAAGTTATCCATCCATATCTACTGTATTTCTGGCAGCAGGGTGATGGTTTAAAGCTTGTTTGATACGTCATACCCTTAAGAGCCATTTAGCCAACCATGGGCCCTATCTTACACCCGGCGCTGGGCTCATTATAACGCCTAGCGCTCACGTCGTTTAAATACCATGTATTCTTGCGCTGATTAAAAGTGAACTGGGCGTGTTTGTGACGACCGCATTCCCATCCTACTGTTTCCCGTGTTTTCCCTCTCCCCCTGTGTCATGTTCGACTCTCCTTGGTTCGTCTTTCTCCGTGCTGCAGTTTGGGCGTAGCTTCCTAATTGTTTCACCCTGTTACACGCCACTCCTTTCAGCCTATCCCACTTCCCCGCTTTCGCATGCATTCCACACTCTTCTATCTGCTAATAACTCCTGCACACATTCGCACGCGGCACATAATTGATAGCAATTATTTAGTCACCCGGTGTTCTCTGTCCTGTGCCAGTTCGTTAACGTTGTTGTCTGTGAAACTTCTGGTCCTGTCCTGAGTCCTAGTAACCAGTCTAGTTTAATTAATGAGTCTTTGCGGGTTTGGTGTTAAATCGCCTCCTGCTCTGTTTAAACCTGAGTTTGCTCTAGCCTTGAACAGCACGTCTGCTGTTCATAGTTCCTGTTCCGTCAAACCAACTCTGTCTGCTTCTATTGCCTGAACTGCAGCTGTTTGCTGTCCCTGCCTGTGTTGCGGTCTACAGTCTCCCTCTTGACGTGTGTGCAGCCGTCTGGGCTTCTGCTCTTCCACACTGCAGCTGTTCCTGCGTCCGGCCATTGCCGCTACTGCTGCCACGGTTACGGTTGCGCTCACTGCTGCTGCCCTGCTGCTACGCCCGGATCCCGATGCAGGGTCCTGCTCTCCCGCACCCGCTCATCCCCTGCTCATCCCCCGCTCATCCCCCGCTCATCCCCCGCTCATCCCCCGCTCATCCCCTGCTCATTCTAACCGGTTGTCTGTTGCCATTGCCTCCCCTGCTCTCTTCTATCTCTCTCATTCCCCGCAGCCTCAACCCGGACTGTCTGTATTAATTGTCGCTCCCTACTCTTCAGGAGAATGCCTATTATTGAAGTTTAACTTATTGGATGCTTCGCGCTCCCACATCTGTCTGTCCGTCTGTCTACCGTGTGTCCAGTCCAGTCTAGCCCTGCCAAGTCCAGTTCCGGTCTGGAAAGAGCGTTGCCCGGTTGCCAAGTCCAGTTCCGGCTTGGAACAAGTGCCGCCCGTTGTCCAGTCCCGTTCCGGCCAGGAAGGAAGTCCAGTCCGTTGTCAAGTCCAGTTCCGGCTTGGAACAAGTCCAGTCTGTTGTCAAGTCCAGTTCTGGCTTGGAACAAGTCTAGTCCGTTGTCAAGCCCAGTTCCGGTTTGGAACAAGCCTGCCCGGTCCAAGGATATAGTGTGTTCTGTATAACCTGTCTTGCCTTTCTCCCCCTGCTACAGGACTGCCCTGTAAGAAATAAAAACACCTGAGAATTGGCAATCTCTTGTCTGAGTCGTGCATTTGGGTTCAGTCAGCTGTCTGGGTCATAACAGTGTTGGTCTTAAGATGAGGAGTGGCCAGGATAATTTTTGGCGTATTGCTATCTTGAGCCAGCAGAAAGCGCTTGCGCTAAAACCACCACAAACCTGGTCTAAAATCATGTTTATCATGTTTACATGTTATTTAAACAGCGCATATACTGTAAGTGCACCTACATAGGTGTGTTCACAACGCGCGTACACCCTCCTGTCTGTTACACACAGGGGTGCGCACAAGCATGACTAAAAATATCAAGATTACAATGTGAAATATTATTGTGTAGGCTATATCAAAAAATGCATAATAATAAAAGGGTCCATAGGTCAAATACCATATACCTGTCCCTCAGCGAAGGGCAATGCCGCATTAGATTGCTTTCAGCCCACTCCATCAACATCCAGGCGATGTGCGATGGTACGTGTAAGGTTACATGTATACACTATTGGCAATTATCCTGGATCAATCTATGACTTAGCCTATATTTGCCAATAATTCCTGTAATATTCTGGGGGGACAATCTTCTGTTACGGGACAATGGCTATCCATTAAAAATGGCTTTCCATTTGCTGATAACATATCAAGCCTAATGCGTGAATTGTCAATGATGGAAAACTCGTGCACTGCAATAGACGGACATTTTAGTTCTGAAAATGCGCTTCAGATGTCATTACAATACAGCTCTCTAGGCCTACAGCCTGTAAGTAAATAGAATGGTTTTGACTGAAAAAAGTTCAAAACCTGTCCAGTGAATATTGCATTTCTTGTTTTTCAAATAGCCTAGGCTACAGTGGATTCGCTGTGCATAAGGTTTTTTTCAATAGCATATGGTTAAAAAACGGAGATAAAGGTCATCATGTTAACTGGATTTGAACCGTATTCTTCGTCCTTCATATTTTTTTAATTACAGTGACAAGGTTTCCATACTCTCAGCTTATTAAAACTCTGCTGATTTCACCCGTTATTCCATAACTGAACAAAACGATTTTAAAAAGAACTAAGCGTCTAATTAGATACGAAAAAATTAGCAGCATGTTACACAATTAATTCACAATTAATTTTAATGCCATTCTCTGCATGTGTGCTTTAACTTCATGCATGAGCAGGTCTGTTTTCCCTGCTGTAAATCGCACTTTTCACTCTTCCTGGGAAAGTGGATTGTTTAAAAGCATTAGCCTACGCTACGAGTAAAACAGGTTGGTCACATTTCCATAAGCGGGACATAAAACAAGGGAAAATATGCGTGAACCTATGGGTTGCCAACCTGACAGCTTTATTGTATTTAGTGTCATCATAAAGGCAAAATAACGTTATTTATGTTATCAATCAAAATTAGAATGCAGGTAGAACTAATGAACTTCGGATGAAGTTTGAACATGAGTTAATTGCTTCATTGCATAATCAAATGAAATTTATTAAAAAAGCAGGCTAATTTGGCTAGTTTTCTAAGGTGAGATAGAAGCCATTGGTAGCTTATTCTCAGCTGTTGCAGGTGCTTTTAACGAAATGTAACCGCATATATTTTGTAAACAGCACTGTCAGGAATTACCGAGAACTCATAATGGTTAGTCCGAATAATATTAATCATAGGTTACTATTGATCCATATAGCCTATTCCTTGATCGCACTAAACACGCACGAGCATGTCTGTTTTGCCATCATATAAGCAATCCGCCAAGGTGGAAAAGCAGGCTTTTAAAGGGAATGGGATATGACATCTTGATTTTTTTGGATGTCAGGCCCAAGACACACCTATAATTAATGAAGAGACTAGGTTCAGCCCACTTGCACGCTGCGCCGTGCTTAGCGCCCAAAAAACTTGCCGTCTAAATATCAATATCAGTTAGACCAACTGCTAAGATCACCAAAATAGAGCCCCATGTGTTCCATACTGTTCCAGTGTAATTTACAGCTAAATCTAGTCCCACCCCCCAATTCCCATAGAGATCCATTCAAATACAGAGATGTTATAGTATCGCTTGTAAGCGTACCAGAATATAACATAGCAAGAGTCTTTTGATGTTGTTGGGTCACAAACATCAGGAAGTCATGGCATGCAAAGGATATGCGACCAAATATTAAAAATTATTACTTTATTCTATATACAAATGCAGGGGTACTTCAATTAAAGGTTGGATTTTTCTCTTTTCTTTTCAGTGTGAGGTTAAGCTAATTAACCAAACGCTGAATTTTTTATAACCCTTTTTACTCATCTTTACCAGGGGTGCCAATAATAGTGGAGGGCACTATATACAGTCAAGCCGGAAAGTCTCCCCACCCCTTTCACCTTCTCCACGTTTTATTACGTTACAGACATATTCTACAATAGATTGAGTTAATTTTTTGTCTCAAAATTCTACACAAAATAGCCCATAATGACAAAGTGAAAACAGGTTTTTAGACATTTGTGCTAATTTATAAAAGATCTAAATGTAAAATATCATATGTACACAAGTGTGCACACCCTTTGATATGACACCCAAAAGTGAGCTGAGGTGCATTTTGTTTCCACTGATACTGCTTGAGATGTTTCTACAACTTAATTGGAGTCCACCTGTGATAAATTAAATTGATTGGACATGATTGGGGATTGCCAACACCTGCCTATATAAGGTCCCACAGTTGACAGTGCATGTCAGAGCAAACTCCAAGCCATGGGGTCAAAGGAATTATCTGCAGACCTCAGAAACAGGATTGTGTCAAGGCATAGATCTGGAGAAGGGTACAGAAAAATCTCTGCAGCTTTACAGGTCCCAAAGAGCACAGTGGCCACCATCATTCATAAATGGAAGAGGTTTGGAACCACCAAGAATCTTCCTAGACCTGGCCGCCCGGCCAAACTGAGCAATCAGGGAAGATGGGCCTTGGCCGGGGAGGTGAGCAGGAACCCGAGGGTCACTCTGACAGAGCTCCAGCTTATCCTTGTGGAGATGGGAGAACCTTGCAGAAGATCAACCATCCAGGCAGCACTCCACCAATCAGGCCTTTATGGTAGTGGCCAGACGGAAGCCCCTCCTTAGTAAAAGGCGCATCACAGCCCGCTTGGAGTTTGCCAAAAGGCACCTAGAGGACTCTCAAACCATGAGAATCAAGATTCTCTGGTCTGATGAAACCAAAATTGAACTTTTTGGCCTGAATACCAAGCATCACGTCTGGAGGAAACCAGGCACCGCTCATCACCTGGCTAATACCATTCCTACAGTGAAGCATGGCGGTGGCAGCATCATGATGTGGGGATGTTTTTCAGCAGCGGGAATGGGACGACAAGTCCTGATAGAGGGAAAGATGAATGCAGCTAAGTACACCGAGATCCTTGAAGAAAACCTGCTCCAGAGCGCTCTGGACCTCAGACTGGGGCGAAGGTTTACCTTCCAACATGACAACGACCCGAAGCACACAGCCAAGAGAACAAAGGAGTGGCTTCGGAGAAAGTCTGTGCATGTCCTTGAGTGGCCCAGCTAGAGCCCAGACCTGAATCCAATTGAACATCTGTGGAAAGAGCTGAAAATGGCTGTGTACCGACGCTCCCCATCCAACCTGATGGAGCTTGCAAGGATATGCCAAGAGGAATGGGCAAAAATGTCCAGAAACAAGTGTGCCAAGCTTGTAGCTTCTTTCCCAAGATGCCTTGAAGCTGTAATCGCTGCCAAAGGTGCAGCAACCAAGTATTAGGCTAAGGGTGTGTACAGATATGTAACCCCTAAATAACCTATTTTTGTCAGTAAAATAAAATTGCATATTTTCTAAAAACCTGTTTTCACTTCGTCATTATTGGCTATTGTGTGTAGATGTTTGAGGCAAAAAATTAACTCAATCTATTGTAGTATAAGTCTGTAACGTAATAAAACGTGGAGAAGGTGAAAGGGGTGGGGAGATTTTCCGGCTTGACTGTATATATAATGAGCACTATAGATTAGGGATAGAAACCTGTGCAAGAGTTCTACTGCCCATATAGTGTTCTGTTTTTCCCTCTCCCTGAGTCTACAGACTGCTCCAGCCCCTCACTCTGAGTCTACAGACTGCTCCAGCCCTGCCCCTCACCCTGAGTCTGCAGACTGCTCCAGCTCCTCACCCTGAGTCTGCAGACTGCTCCAGCCCTGTCCCTCACCCTGAGTCTACAGACTGCTCCAGCCCTGCCCCTCACCCTGAGTCTGCAGACTGCTCCAGCCCCTCACCCTGAGTCTACAGACTGCTCCAGCCCTGTCCCTCACCCTGAGTCTGCAGACTGCTCCAGCCCTGTCCCTCACCCTGAGTCTACAGACTGCTCCAGTCCTGTCCCTCACCCTGAGTCTGCAGACTGCTCCAGCCCCTCACCCTGAGTCTGCAGGCTGCTCCAGCCCCTCACCCTGAGTCTACAGACTGCTCCAGCCCTGTCCCTTACCCTGAGTCTGCAGACTGCTCCAGTCCTGCCCCTCGCCCTGAAGCTGGGGCCACATTACACGACTTTATATATATAGCATATATAAACACTTCACATTCATATATATATATATATATATATATATATATATATATATATATATATAGTATATATAAACACTTCACATTCATATATACACTACTGTACAAAAGTCTTAGGCACATGTGAAAATATTCTGTAAAACGAAGATGCTTTCAAGAATAATGAAATGAAAAGTTTCTAAATATCAAACAATTGACTATAAAAAGCAGTAAACAGTAAAAAACTGAATCAAATCAATATTTGGTGTGACCACCCTTTGCCTTTAAAACTGCATCAGTTCTCTTAGGTACACTGACGTGCAGTTTTATAAGAAAATCTGCTGGTAGGTTGTTCCAAGCATCTTGGAGAACTTGCCACAGTTCTTCTGCAGACTTTGGCTGTCTCGCTTGCTTCTGTATGTCCAGGTAATCCCAGACAGCCTCGATGGTGTTGAGATCGGGGCTCTGTGGAGGCCATACCATCTGTTACAGAACTCCTTGTTCATCTTTTCGCTGAATAGTTCAATTAAATTTTTGGAAAATGAATGTCTTGAAATCTTTGTGTGTGTTTTTCTACTGACATACTAATAAACATCTAAGAAAAAAAAAAGAAAAAATTCTAGGGTGCCTAAGACTTTTGCACAGTACTGTATATATACACTGCCTGGCCAAAAAAAAAGTCGCCATTGCACCCGTCATGCATAGTGCCCACTGTACAAGCCTCTGGAGGCAGTGTTATGATCTGTGGTTGCTTCAGTTGGTCAGGTCTAGGCTCAGCAACATTATGCAGCAATAAAATGAAGTCAGCTAAGTACCTGAATGTACTGAATGACCAGGTTATCCCATCAATGGGCATATCCCAGGACGACAATGCCAAGATTCATCGGGCTCAAATTGTGAAAGAGTGGTTCAGGGAGCATGAGGAATCATTTTCACACATGAATTAGCCACCAGATTCCTGGCCTTAACCCCATTGAAAGTCTTTGGGATGTGCTGGAGAACACTATACGGAGTAGTTCGACTCTCCCGTCGTCAATACAAGATCTCAGCCAAAAATTCATGCAACTCTGGATGGAAATAAATGTTGTGACACTGCATAAGGTTGTCGAAACAATGCCACAACAAATGCGCGCCGTAATCAAAGCTAAAGGCGGTCCAACGAAATATTAGAGTGTGCGACTTTTTTTTTGGCCGGGCAGTGTATATAGTATATATAAACACTTCACAGCAACAAAATATGTGAAAATAAAATTATGATGATGAAAAGGAATGAAAAATACTTAAATAAATATGACACAAATAATGACAACAAATAATTATGGTTTTGAAATACCTATATATACTTCAAATAATATGTAAATAATTATTCATTAAAAACACATTGTTCCATATAATCAAAAAGACATTAATCATATATAACAAATGATCAGCAGATCAGGTTTTGCATGAAAGTGATTATTTTGAGACACAAACATGACCAGCATCACTTACATAATGTATCATATTGCTGTGTGTAGACAAAGATGCACAGTGTGTAACTAATGACACACTTCATCCCAGAAAAATATGCTTATAGCGCTGAACCAGGCTAAACCAGACCAAACCACAACATGCACTATAGCACTGAACCAGACCAAACCACAACATGCGCTATAGAGCTGAACCAGACCAAACCACAACATGCACTATAGAGCTGAACCAGACCAAACCACAACATGCACTATAGTGCTGAACCAGGCCAAACCACAAAATGCACTATAGTACTGAACCAGACCAAACCACAACATGCACTATAGAGCTGAACCAGACCAAACCACAACATGCACTATAGTGCTGAACCAGGCCAAACCACAAAATGCACTATAGTACTGAACCAGACCAAACCACAACATGCACTATAGTACTGAACCAGACCAAACCACAACATGCGCTATAGAGCTCAACCAGACCAAACCACAACATGCACTATAGTACTGAACCAGGCCAAACCACAACATGCACTATAGTGCTGAACCAGGCCAAACCACAACATGCACTATAGAGCTGAACCAGACCAAACCACAACATGCACTATAGAGCTCAACCAGACCAAACCACAACATGCACTATAGTACTGAACCAGGCCACACCACAACATGCACTATAGAGCTGAACCAGACCAAACCACAACATGCGCTATAGAGCTCAACCAGACCAAACCACAACATGCACTATAGCACTGAACCAGGCCACACCACAACATGCACTATAGTGCTGAACCAGGCCAAACCACAACATGCACTATAGTGCTGAACCAGGCCAAACCACAACATGCACTATAGCGCTGAACCAGGCCAAACCACAACATGCACTATAGCACTGAACCAGACCAAACCACAATATGCGCTATAGAGCTGAACCAGACCAAACCACAACATGCACTATAGAGCTCAACCAGACCAAACCACAACATGCACTATAGTACTGAACCAGGCCAAACCACAACATGCACTATAGTGCTGAACCAGGCCAAACCACAACATGCACTATAGTACTGAACCAGGCCAAACCACAACATGCACTATAGTACTGAACCAGGCCAAACCACAACATGCACTATAGTGCTCAACCAGACCAAACCACAACATGCGCTATAGAGCTGAACCAGGCCAAACCACAACATGCACTATAGTGCTCAACCAGACCAAACCACAACATGCGCTATAGAGCTGAACCAGGCCACAATGTGCATTATAGCACTGAACCAAGCCAAAATGTAATGTGCGCTATAGCTCTTGTTTTATAATTATGTTGAAATAACATGACTGACTGAGGTGGGGAATCCAGTGTGTTTGAAATGTTGAAAATATGATTTCATTTGTTTTTATGTCAGAGACAAATTGTGTTCCTACAGCTTTTGAAACAATTACAGAACCAAATGGCACATTTGTGGAGCTATATTATAAGGAAATAACTGCTTATTTTCCTCAAGAATGATTGGTACTGATCAGAATAAATTAAGCAATTTTTTTTGTTTAATTAAACTCAAGCCTTATGCACTTGCACAATTAGTCCAGCAGATGGCAGTGTACTTACATGAGTGTAATGATGTCGTGAACATAAGAAACTGCATAACGAAAAATATGACCTCACATTCACAAGAGAGGTGGGCAATCCAAAGTAGAAAAGGAGCCTCTGGTTCCCACTCCAATAACTGAAAACACAAACCATGGATTCCGCAGCATATGAATTTGCAGTGAATATAATATAATATAATATAATATATAATATAATAATATAAGCAGTGAATATAATACCTGTACCGTCTGTACTCGGTGCTGGAGAGAATACCTCTGCACACACATCCACACCCTACAGAGCACGGTACATTCTTACAACAGTGATATTAACAGAAATAACAACTGTCATAATCATAAATACTAAAACATGCATTTGATTTCCTTGGAAACACTTGGTGAATTGAACTGACTGGTGAACAGCAGCATACCACACAGCATACCATGAAGCTTCTGGGAGGTGTAGTAGTTACAGATGAACACAGTTAAGTTATGATTAGAGAGGCATAATAACTGACTACTTAATTTTAAACTAAAAACAGTAGCAGCATAATAACAAGTAGCATTAGCATGTAGAAAACACGTTGGCTGGTAGCAGTAGCAGCAGTAACTGAGCAGAGAGCAGTAGCAGAAGTTTGTTAGCTGAGGCAGGTAGCATTAGCAATAGCAGTACCAAGTAGCAGATGCTACATGCTTCATCTTCTGCTAACTGCGACCTGCTGTTGCTACCTTGCTACTCTTAGTTTTACCCCTGCTACCAGGTAATGCTACAGGCTGTAGACTACTTAAACCTGTGACATGCTACCTGTTTATTTATCACATAACAGCACACATTGACTTCTCTAGAAAAAGACATTTCTCCTCAGTATCTGGCTGTTCACCTAAAGCCAGCCCACCACACACACTCCTCATCATCGGAGTACTGCATCAGAAACTATGACAAGACCCCGGATTGGCTCTTGGGGGGATATCAGCTAATGGACTAGGCAGTAAAAAGACCCCGGATTGGCTCTTGGTGGGATATCAGCTAATGGACTAGGCAGTAAAAAGACCCCGGATTGGCTCTTGGTGCTATATCAGCTAATGCACTAGGCAGTAAAAATAGATTTAATTGGTTTTGTATGAACTTGATAAAAAAATATTTTCAGTGGGCTCTATATCATACTGTGAGTAGTTATCCTGTTATTTTACAAGATGGCTGTTAAATAACGACTTATTGCTGTTATTCTAAATTACTTTTGCAGTGCTTTGAAAAAAAAAAAGAAAAGTGAAATCTTGAAGTTTTTTTTTTACAGTGTACTACAAAAATGTTTGACAATGTTTTGAAAATTCTTTACAAAGTCATGTGGAATAATGGCAATAAACTCATTATTTAACACTCATCCCTTAAAATAAAGAATTTGTAAAAATGTTTTCCATCCATTAAATGGATTTTCACTGGCAATATTGCTGTCAGTATTTTCAGTTTTCTTATGAGATATTATTTTACAGTGTAACCATTCCAAACATGCAAAATCTCTCATTTAAATATGTATGTTTGCAGCTGGAGTAATTTACATAATAGACTCTTAGTTGATCACCTGTAAAGTGTGAAATGATAACATGTGCAAATACTTTGGCTGTGCATGCAAAATAACAACCTTTATTTGGGTTCTTAGTAAATGGACACCTAAACGTGGCATGTTTAGGCAACCTTCTAGGTGACCTATTAATATTTTTTTAAGTTCTCAAAAACTTTATTGACTTGTGAGGCCTTAAATGAAGCCAGGTGAAGACATTGAAGGGGCTTAAAAAATAAGTGACCCTTCTAGCCTCTCAGGGCATCGTGCTTACTCAACAACCGTGGGCTCCTCTAAGCAGCTGACTGACGCCTTGGAAATAAAGATAATTGACTCTTACAAAGCAGGGGATATAAGTTGGATATAAGTTGTGTTGACTGAAAAAACATGCACGATAAAAAAATCTCTATCTAAATAGAAATACTAAAGCAGAGGCAATTGATTTTGTTAGATTTATAATATAAAATATGTATATTTTGGAAAAACTTGGGTGTTCAATCTGGAATTCCCAATTGTAATTACAGGCATACATGCACTTATGCAGACATGCACACAAATATGCACGCACACACACACACACACACACACACACACACACACACACACACACACACACACACACACACACACACACACACACACACACACACACACACACACACACACACACACACACACACACACACACACACACACACACAACACACACTGACTGACAGAATTAAATGAGGCCTGGCCTTGGGAACAGCATTCACTGCATGTTTCTGTGTCCAACCCTGCCTGCAGATGAAAAAAAGCTGAGGTGTCGTGTGTGCGCGTGCGTGTGTCTGTTGCCTGAAGATGAGAAAAGCTGAGATTCTACATGTAAATAAAGCTGAGAAGGAATAACACAGTCCTTCAGAAAAATAATAAATGCAGGAGCCAGAACAACCAGCCTCTTCTGATGCAGGATTTCACCTTTAACAAACCCTAGACCCAAAGCATTAGGAGACAGTTAATGATTTTTCCTCATGGTTCAAAAATGTTCATTCTGATGGTGACCTTGATGTTAATCTGACATCAATTTCCTTTTCTTAAGACTAGCATCTCCCTCCACTGGCGACCTGCAGCAGCACATATCAAAGCCTATTGAGCAGCTAAAGGGACTGCTCTGTTATATCTTAAAAAGATCATCATACCCATCACATGCCTTATAACTGTGTAAAGATGTGTTATCTGTCTAGTGGTAGGCTACCTTCTTTAGTTACAATACAAATTGTTGTTTGTTAGGTTAACATTACACTTATTGATGATTAATGGGCCTCTGTGCCTATCACGGTGGTATCACGTTTGTATACGTACCTGAGATTAACACTGATGTTCTCAACTTCTATACGTCGCACAGGCAAATCATTTCTGCTTAGTGATTACAATGTAATGTTAATAACAAGGCCACAAGCTCATATTAGTTTGTTATTTTGCTGACTGTCAAGCAAGTATATAGCATATTTATTTCATTTGACAATGCACTGGAACGTCCCCGTACCCTCGACATTTCAGGTTTGATGACATAAGCAATCCCCAGTAGTATGCGCGTGGACGCCTGTGCTCTGCTGCTAGATTCCGCTTGGCACGGGAGCTGCGCGCGCTAACAATTCCAGTTTTTACATGCAACTTCTGCACGTGCTGATGTGAACTTACTTTCTACTTCCAGTCTGCACGGGGAGTAAACAATAGAGCAAAACTTTTGTGCATTTAGGGTTAGAAACCTTGTTCACTTCCGACAACATTGATCAGAACATGCAAAACTGAATGCACATGTTAACATTTAACATTCAAGTAAGACCGTGCTGTGAAGATTCTTCAAGTTGTGAACAATATAAATCTAGTTGCATGCTGTTAGTTAAATTTTTAGACAAAATTATGTTTTCAAAAGGCACGGACATGCTACACTGCATAGACAACAGTCCAAAACAATTTGTTTTATTTCAGTTTTCCCTCCCCCAACAAATCGAGTATTGGCGAAGGCGAGAGCAGTGTTTACATGATTCTCTCCATAATCAGCTCTGTGGAAAACGTAGCTACTAACTGCTTCCCGTTGTAAGGACAAAAATGATCCGCCCGTCAAAAATGTACGTTAGTATAGCTACTTATTTATAGCTAATTGCTAGTAGTGGTTGATTTATATTATTGTACTAGCTAGCTTTACCGATCTCTAAATCTGGCGAATTTCCCGAAAATTTCAGTTATTTAATGTGCTAGCCACAAACTAGCTAGTACAAACACAAGCACGTAACACTGAACAATATATTTTCACCGGTGAAATGCAAATTTAATAATAGAATTCTGGAAGTGAGATGCTGAAGGAACCCCAGGCATAGCAAATGTTGACGGGTGGAATCATTTTGACGTTACACCACCTCTTCTGCCTGACATGCGTAGTTTTAAAAAGCCGAAAGAAACCGGAGAAAGGCGTTTACATGCTCCAAAAAATCGAAAGTTTGGCCAAAAAACCAGGGGTGTTAATCGGGTTTCGAAAACACGGATTATGACCTTACATTATCGGATAAAGGTGTTTACATGACCATTTCAGTAACCAGAGTATTGCCATAAGCGGGTTCAGATCGGAGTATTAGTGTGCATGTAAACGTACCCAGTGTAAAGACGGCATGAGTTTACAGAACCTACAGCGTCGCCAGAATGATCATTACTGAATTACGGATCAGCGGTCTAGTGTAGCCTAGACTACGACGCCTCCCCATGGTCCGTAGCTACAAGCAGCGGAGTCGCAAACATCACGTCCCCTCTCCACTTTGACGCGATACATGTAGGCTACTGTTGGTCTGGAGCAGTAATTAAGTTAATAACCAACCTTTTAGGACCAGCGTTCTGATGTAAAAGCAGGACAAAAATAAGAAATCACTCACTTTCCCTGAATCACATGTTCCTTTATAGCTCCTAATCTGGGGTAAACGTTGCTTTGTCGTAGGCTGCAGGTCGCCAGGTGTCGCAGGTGCTTGTCTGTCAGACATGAATTCTTCCGGTGCAGCGCGCATACTTGCTGCTCAAGCTCCCCGATCCGTTTCTCTTGTTTGTGCAGCAGATTCTGTTGCGTGTCAACGATTCGGTTGAGCTCGTGTAGATATTCTGCAGCCGTGCTTGGGGTTGTGATCGGGCAGTACATCTCACTGCGCCCCGGGTGTCCACGTTTCCGCTACGCACAGCTGCCTCCGGCTGCACGGCGGACCGAGCGCAGATGTGCCAACGCCGCTAAGCCATTGTTTACGCTTGGTGGCGGTTTAGAGAGCACGGATGAAGTTGGTCAGACGTTTCTCTGCAGATGCCGCAGCTCTCTTACAGAGGAATGGGAATCGGTTTTAACCCTTTGATGATAATCCTCTCAGCTATTCATTTGGCATATTCATGTTTTTGGTGATTATAAAGACTTGTTTGAATGCAACAGACTAGTCCCGAGACTGTAAATCAATTTTGAAATAGACAAAACAAGTAGACCATGAACTGATCATTTGAACTATAGAGGTATATAATTTGAACTATAAAATATTTTGATTGCATGTAGGAGGATGGAATGTGCCTCTTGTTAAAAACTACAAATGACGCACACACATCACTAGATGCAGTTACAGCTTTTGACCAATTGGAGAGGGGCTAGCCTATTTGTTGCTTGTGCGTGAGCGCTTTGGAAACAAATTTACATTGAACTCAGACCCTGATATAAACCCTTCTACCACCTAGTCTACTGCTCAATCTACCACTCAAGTTGGATCCAGATGAGACGTCTTCTCTTGCGCTCTCCGTTAAACACTCGGCACAAAACGTTCAATGAAACAGCAAAATATCACATGAAAGTGAAAGCCTGTGTCCTTTTCTACATCATTCAGAGCGGGTATACCCGAGTAAACCTGAGCCATAGTGTGAAACTTTTCGGCCCTGTTTCAAAGCTAGAGCGTGTCGCTCTATCCGGGCTGTGTTGTGTCGCGGCGGTTGCTATGCGATGCGTCGCTCAAACCATGCCTTTGCACGGAACGAATACCGTTCTATGGAAATGAAACCGAAACGTGCGGAGATCACGGGTCTGTTCAGCTCGGTACGGGTGGAGTCTTACACCTGCTATGGAAAAGCGGCATAGGTAGTGTATCGTAGCCGAGCCCATGCTCTTAATAAAGATGACGTGTTATTGGCCTAAGAATATTAGGCCTATACTTGCAGCGAGAGAGGGAATGGAAACATTATTCAGTCAAAAGATTTTAGGGCCCATTTCAAATCACTGTCCTTTTAGGCTATTCAAAAAAAAAATTATTTGCATGAATAAGGAATTAGACTTGTTGCATTTTGGTATTAACATGTTTAAACACACACTGGAACATAAGGTAGGCTATCCGGCACGTACAATGAAAGTGCATAATGTGTAGCACTCAGCAACTCTGATGGCCTTCACTGACCCACTGTAATCCTGTATGTTCAACAATGAGTGACCAGTTGCAGACTGGTCTGGAGGCCCATTTTATGATTATAATAACTTATTTTCCCTCTAAGGGACTTCAGTTGTAGCCCAAGCAACAACAAAAAAAAGACAGTGGAGCAGACCCATACACACAAACATATCAAACAGACATTCAATATAATCATTGCATAAGTGAACTAAAGTGGAATACAGCCATGATTAAAAATAGCCCAGCTGTCCCGAGATGTTCAGTGTCATTATTAAGCACTTTAACACAAAAACTCCGCCTCCATGACTTTCCTCCATACACGCAGTGTTGCGGTGTCTGTACACGGTTGGAAACAGTACTGAACTGCGTCAACCTTCCCACTCATCGCCTCACTCCTCCCCCTTCCCGGTGGCCTTTTGAAGATTGCCCGCAGTCCTCGATCAGTCCAGAGTCCGACATCTTCAACTCCGGTGAAGAACGATGGTAAACTTTGTAGCAGCCGAGCCAACGGTAATTCCCGAGCATATGTTGTGAATGCGTCTCCATGGTTACGACCCGAAACCCACCCGTGTTACAATAACCCAGTGGTTACAAAATGTCTAACATAAATGTGCAAACTCAAATAAGCCTTCTTAAAAATACATAGTTTTGCTTAATTTGCAGGAACTCAGCAGCAATGGTAGGTAAAACTAGAGGAAGCTCACACTAACTTACCTAATCTTTAGTGTCAAAGCTATTTAAGTCTGAACCGGAAAACAAAATACCAAAAGGCAAATAAGTCTTCCACAGCCTTACTAAACTTCACTAATTTCTTCCTTTCTATCAAAAGACAATACTATATAAAAAAAGGAGAGCTTCCTCCCAAAATGTACATAGAAAGCAGAGTCCCAAACCAAAGAAAAGGATGAATCACCTCCCAATGAGAGAAATGCCACCAGTATATATGCTCCCCTGTACAGTATATATGCTCCCCTGTACAGTATATATGCTCCCCTGGTAATCAGGCACAGGTGTCTTCAATTGCCAATCACTACCCAGGTGAGCCGAATGAAACAAGTTGCAGATAATTAAAGGGCCACACTCACAAAGCAGCATAGGGATGCAACAGTCTCCATGGTGACGACCACAAACAAAATTATCCCGAATATACAATTGGTAAATATTATCAAAACGAGCAGCATGAGTGCCCTAAACAATCTCCAGCCCGCTCCCCCGTCCCACAACAGACACACAGCGCAATCTCCAGCCCACTCCCCCATCCCACAACAGACACACAGCGCAATCTCCAGCCCGCTCCCCCGTCCCACAACAGACACACAGCGCAATCTCCAGCCCGCTCCCCCGTCCTACAACAGACACACAGCGCAATCTCCAGCCCGCTCCCCCATCCCACAACAGACACACAGCGCAATCTCCAGCCCGCTCCCCCATCCCACAACAGACACACAGCGCAATCTCCAGCCCGCTCCCCCATCCCACAACAGACACACAGCACAATCTCCAGCCCGCTCCCCCATCCCACAACAGACACACAAAAGACAAAAGCCAGACACAACAAAATACATTCAAATTAACAAACACGAACACGAGAGACAGCTGGACTACATGTCGCCATTACAGCGCCACGTGACGTCATCATTGGGGCCCTATTCAGAATGGATAGGAAAAAACATTATGGGGCCTATACATGCACCACAACTTGATAATTGCCAAAATATCTTTTAGCTCCTTGGCCATTTTTCCATGGCCACCTCTAGTGCCCCTTAGTGGTGTGGAGTTCATGATGTCAAAACAAGGACTTGACGCGGAGGCTTTGGCTAAGGGGGCCCATGGGCCTGTGCCCAGTAGGCCCGTTCAGTAATCCATCCTTGCACACAGACATTTACATCCCCCAACAACCAAGATATATTCACAGAGATTCTAGACGGAACTTTATAAACAGAGAATCTGGCATGATCTCCCGTGTCCCCTATTTTTGGTCAAATTGTCCCTCGCATTCTGTCAATAACAGCACCTCTAACACTGTTGACAATACTGTTTTACGTCCAGTTACCCAAGAAACAAAACGTTCCACTCCTGTACTAGAAGGTTTAGCTCTTTTCAATGTTCGCTAAATAATAAAGGTCCGTTAATCTCCAAAGTCATAACCGACAATAACCTCAATATCGTCTGCCTTGCTGAAATGGCAACAGTCGTTGGGTTATTTCCACCTTCACCAAGCCTGCCCATCTCGCCTCATATACAGCCCCAATCCAACGGTCACGGTGGTGGGATTCACCGCTCCTCTCTCTGAGCCACCACTGTTCATTTTCCCCAGTACTCGTCTATCAAACGGTCTCGTCCTGGCACACTCATCATTGTATCCATCTATTGCCCACCCAAACCACAGCTATATCCCTCAACTCTCATCCCTACTCACCACTGTGCACCACGTCATCAAATGTGCTCCTCCTGGGGGATTTCAATATACATATCAACTCCCCAAAATGCACATTTGCTACTGATTTTATTTCACTTCTGGACTGCCTAGATATCTCTCAACATGTCACCTTCCCCACCCATAACAAAGGACACACACTTGTTTTCTCCACTGGTCTGACCCCTTTCAATCTCACTGATCTGCCACTCCCTATTTCTGATCACAAAGCCATCATATTTGAGGTCCCTCAACAATCAGTTAAGAAAAAGCCCATCTGCTTAAGAAACATAAAAAAACATCGATCTCATAAACTTGATTTGTACCTGCCCTAACACGCATACATGATGATTTAATTAATCATTACAACACCTGTCGCTTCCTGCCTTGAAAGCCTAGCCCCACTCAAATCACACACTGTCATTCATTAACTCTGCCCCCTGGTACACCCTGAACTCCGCCTATTAAAAACCACTGGGCATCATTTGGAGGAGTTAGTCAGAAAAACGAGTCTAACAGATGACTCCCAAGCATACTCCGAACACCTCACCAGCTATAAAACTGCCCTCTCAGCAGCCAGAACCTCCTATTATTCCAACATAATCAATAATGAGAGGAAATTCAAAGACCCTGTTCTCCACCGTTAAACTGCCCTCTCCCCACTATTAACACATATAATCAATGCATCTTTGATCTCCAGTTCTTGTTCCCCTCTCACTGAAAATGGCTGCTATCACACTAATAATCGAAAAGCCCCATGCAGATCCTAAAATTCTCAACAACTTCTGCCCAATTTCTAAATTTTAGGACATGTGGCAGCAGTCAAACTCCAATCCCACCTCGACAGCAACAACCTCAGAATCATTTCAGTCTGACCATCCTTATCCTCCTTGACCTCAGCGCCACCTTCGACACAGTCTGCTGTTGGACCGCCTGACTGCCCTGAAGTTCTTGGGTTCTGCACTAGCCTGACTGCCCTGAAGTTCTCGGGTTCTGCACTAGCCTGACTGCCATCCTACCTTACCGGAAGACAACATTTTGTCCAGCTGGCTGTAGTTACACAGGGTGTCCCCTAGGGGTCAGTGCTTGGCCCACTCATATTCATTATCAATCTCCTTCCCCTTGGCCAAATTATGCAGCACCATAACATCAATTTCCACTGGTATGCTGACTGTACACAACTATACTATATGTATCACATGTACCAAACCCTCTGGCCATATTACACCCACTCTCATTCAGCTACATTGGCTACTGGTCCTTTTTAAAAAATATATTTTGCTCAATTTTCCTTCTGTTTCTCTGTGCAGCTTTTTGAAAGTTGTTTTTTTACTCTGTAAAAAGCACCATACAAATAAAATTGAATTGCCTTTACCCGCTCCCCCTCAGCTGGTCGACTCACCATTCCTCCAACGTGATGCACGAGCCTTCACCACTGCCGCTCCCACACTCTGGAACTCGCTCCCAACTCACATCAAACATGCAGAGACACTATCAATCAATCAATCAATCAATATTTATTTATATAGTGCATTTCACAACAAGTTGTCACAATGCACTTCACAGCAAAACCCAGCCTAAACCCCCCACAAGAGCAAGCCAAAGGCAACAGTGGCAAGGAAAAACTCCCTGGTGTAACTAGGAAGAAACCTTGGAAGGAACCAGACTCAATGGGGGAACCCATCCTCCTCTGGTCGGCTCAGGGTCTAGGGCTTAAAGACCAACATGGTCAAAACAGCCGGCAGAATGTAAAAAAAAAGAGAGAGAGAAAACAGTTAGGGGAAGTGTAATAGAGCAGCAGGAGCACCAACTGGAGGGGTGGGGGGTGGGGAAGGGGTGGGAGGGTTGGACAAGTGCCCCCGCCAGGAGTAATCTATGGCTGCATAGCTATGAAGACAGAGTTTGAGAAACCATGCAGTCATGAGAGGGAAAACAATCCTACCCACCTATCAAGAGCCAGCCCAGGAAGATGGGGTCACAGCTGTTGACAGGTGACAGTAAGGAAAGGATGCCACCCCACATTACTCTATGGCTAAATGCTTCTCTGGTCCTGTCTCCAGACTATAGCTCATTATAAGCCTGATCATAAAGGTGCATTTTTAATCTAGACTTAAATATTGAGACAGTGTCTGATTCCCTTATAGATTTTGGCAGGGTGTTCCACAGTAGTGGCGCTCTGTAGGAGAAAGCTCTACCACCCGTCAAGTTTTTAGATATTCTTGGGACTACTAGGTAGCCTGCGTCTTGGGAACGGGGTGATCTTTTTGGCTACCCTCCTTCAAAACACACCTATTCACTCTAGCTCTTAACCTATAACACTCTGCTTCCTCCTGTACCCCACTGCTCAAAACACACCTATAACACACTGCTTCCCCCTGTACCCCACTGCTCAAAACACACCTATAACACACTGCTTCCCCCTGTACCCCACTGCTCAAAACACACCTATTCACTCTGCTTCCCCCTGTACCCCACTGCTCAAAACACACCTATTCACTCTAGCTCTTAACCTATAACACTCTGCTTCCTCCTGTACCCCACTGCTCAAAACACACCTATAACACACTGCTTCCCCCTGTACCCCACTGCTCAAAACACACCTATAACACACTGCTTCCCCCTGTACCCCACTGCTCAAAACACACCTATTCACTCTGCTTCCCCCCGTGGCCCACTGTAACGGTTCCCTTTATTATTACTGTGATGTTTTTTCTTACATCTTTCTCCTGTTCTGCTTTCAGAATGGCCATGTTCTCATGCTGTGCTTTCAGAATGGCCATGTTCTCATGCTGTGCTTTCAGAATGGCCATGTTCTCATGCTGTGCTTTCAGAATGGCCATGTTCTTGTGCCCTGTTTTCAGAATGGTCATGTTCTCATGCTGTGCTTTCAGAATGGCCATGTTCTCCTGCCCGTGCTTTTAGAATGGCCATGTTCTCCACGTTTAACTCCTGCCTCTCTCAATCTATCAACTCACTATGTCCTCTTGTCTCCAAACCAGCTCGACCATCACCCCCCTGCCCGTGGCTGACAGATTCTCTCAGATCCAGCAGAACCATGCTGCGAGCTGCTGAGAGAAAGTGGAGGAAATCCAGATTCCCAGATGACATGGCCTCCTATCACTCCACTGGCAGCCTTCACATCTGCCATTACATTGGCTAAGAGTTCATTTTTTCAGTCTAAAATGAATGCGTGTCTAACCCACGTAAACTCTTTTCCACCTTCTCCCTTCACCCTCCTTCCTCTCTGCAGATGACTTCCTGACCCACTTTGAGGGGAAGGTGGCCACAATCTGGAACTCCTTCACGCATCCAGTGACACCCCACATCCCTCATACCGAACCCATCGCTACACTGTCATCCTTCAAGACTCTGGAGGACACTGATGTGCTCCAACTTGATGACGCGCCATCGCGCAACTACCTGTCCACTGGACCCCATCCCTTCAGCAGTCCTCCAGTCTATATCCGCTGAGCTCCTTCCATATCTGTCCTCCATTATCAACACCTCCCTAACCTGTGGCCATGTTCCTGCTGTTTTTAAGACTGCCCATGTTACCCCACTCCTTAAAAAACCTAGCTTGGACCCCTCTGATGTCAGGAACTCTCTCTTGTCCTTCCTGTCCAAAACGCTCGAACGAGCTGTCCTTAACCAACTTTCTGTTTTTCTTTACCAGAACAACCTGCTTGACCTGCATCAGTCCGGCTTCAGAACCGAGCATTCCACCGAAACTGCTCTCCTGGCCATGACAGAGACACTCTCCTCTGTCCTGATTCTACTTGACTTGTCTGGGGCGTTCGACACGGTCAACCATGAACTTATCTCCACACTCACTGAGATGGGCATTTCTGGGACTTTCCTCACTTGGTTTGTATCGTATCTCACTGATAAATCCTACCAAGTCTCTTGGAAGGGTTCCGTCTCTGCTCACCGTCCCCTGTCTACAGGAGTCCCGCAGGGATCTGTACTGGGTCCTCTGCTGTTCTCTATGTATACTAAGTCTCTTGGCTCAGTAATCCATTCACATGGCTTCTCATACCATAGCTATGCTGACGATACTCAACTCTTCCTCTCTTTCCCTCCCTCTACCCCACAGGTTAAAGAGAGGATATCTGCTTGTCTGACTGACATCTCTGAGTGGACGGCTACCCATCACCTGAAGCTCAACCTTGACAAGACAGAGCTCCTCTTCATGCCATACAAGACCTCCCCACTACATGACCTCTCCATCACCGTTGACAGGAAGATGGCGGCTGCCTCCCACTCTGGAAGGAACCTGGGGGTTCTGGTCCTGGACGATCAGCTGGACTTCAAAGAGCACATCAGGGCAACGGCACAGTCCTGCATGTTCCTCCTGTACAACATCAGGAGGATTTGACTGTACCTGACCACCTACTCCACCCAGCTTCTTGTCCAGACCATGGTCACCTCACGCCAGGACTACTGCAACTCCCTGCTCGCAAGCCTACCAGCCTGCGCTATTCTGCCTCTTCAACTGATCCAGAATGCAGCTGCCCGGCTTGTGTTCAACCTCCTTCAAGTTGTGACCCTGGCCTACACTGCAGCCAATAGGACAGGCCCCGCCTACCTGCAAGACTTAATCCAGCACTATGTTCCTGCTCGACCACTTCGCTCTTCTACAGCAGGGCGACTCACACTTCCCCCCCCTCCGTGTCAAAAGCATCTGCTAAATGACTGTAAGGTAATGTTCTTGTGCCCGTGCTTTTAGATTGGCCATGTTCTCGTGCCCGTTCATCGAGTGTTAAGGTGACCTTGAGTTTCAAAATGTAATCAAAATGTATTACTTAGATGAGTTTTTTGTATGTCACAAATGTTCAAAGATCTCTCCAGCTACGGTCTATTTTTACAACATTCAGTTCTTGGTCTGGTTTTTGGTCTTGCTCCAAAACTAATTAGATAATTATCCGTACAATGCAATATGGGTATAGTGTACCATCTGTACAATGCAATATGGGTATAGTGAACCATCTGTACAATGCAATATGGGTATAGTGTACCATCTGTACAATGCAATATGGGTATAGTGTACCATCCGTACAATGCAATATGGGTATAGTGTACCATCTGTACAATGCAATATGGGTATAGTGTACCATCTGTACAATGCAATATGGGTATAGTGTACCATCTGTACAATGCAATATGGGTATAGTGTACCATCTGTACAATGCAATATGGGTATAGTATAGTGTACCATCTGTACAATGCAATATGGGTATAGTATAGTGTACCATCTGTACAATGCAATATGGGTATAGTATAGTGTACCATCTGTACAATGCAATATCTGTAAATCATTGCTCTTGCTGCTCAATTATAATGTAAAATATGAACCAAAGTTGATTGTCCTGAGATGGATTTGAACACATCACCCAAGTAAACCATAGCTACTTATATTTACAGAAATAGTACTATACTTATGGATCTGTCCACTGGCAGGATTCCAAGATCCCCACTCTCAGGCCCGCATATAAAGGGAGGGGCTGGGGAGCTTTCTGGGGCACTGCCACTTGACAGGGCCCAAAAGAGGACAGCAATGTTGGAAAGGTGCGTGTGGATTCGCAATCAAAACGACAAGCATAAAAGGAACATTTAGAAAAAAATAATTTTATTTCACAAAATAAACAAAAACCCAGACAGCTCTTTAAGCATCATTAATATGTACATCTGGTTCATTGTGTTCAGAAGTGTAAGCAGGAGATCCAAGCAGAATGACTCACATTGCAAAGACACCAGTTTCACATGCAGGAAAAATCTAATTCTGCGAGAGGACAACTTGGTGTCACTGATAATTACCACAAATGCCCAACATTTTCACAAAATAAAAAATATTGCAGTACACCAAGGTTGAAATCTTGACAGGCTATCAAAAAAAATTATCTTTATTTAAATTATCAATATGAATTGAATAATAAAACAGGAGGCAAAACTCACCAACACAAACAGTGCACCTTTCTCTGCTGCCAACAGCAGCATTCCAATGCTGATTCATCTCAGTCACATCTGATTCACATATGACTCAGACCTGACTCAATATCTCATTCACATCTTATTCACATCTGACTCAGACCTGACTCAGATCTCACTCACATCTGCCTCACATCTGACTCATACCTCATTCACATCAGACTCACATCTGATTCAGATCTGACTCAGATCTCATTCACATCTCAGTCACATCTGATTCACATCTGACTCGATATCTCATTCACATCTTATTCACAGACCTGACTCAGATCTCACTCACATCTGACACATCTGCCTCATATCTAATTCACATCTGACTCACATCTGACTCACATCTCACTCACATCTGATTCACATCTGACTCAATATCTCATTCACATCTGACTCAGACCTGACTCACATCTGACACATCTGCCTCACATCTGACTCATACCTCATTCACATCTAACTCACATCTCATTCACATCTGACTGGCATGCCATCTGATGGACGGAAGAGATTGAGGGATCCTTCACATATATGCATGTTTTCACAGAGAGGAGCCCCTTTCTCAGGCTCAGAGATGAGGTATAAAGACCTTTGGAGGTTTAATGGAGTTCAGAATATGCTGCACACCATAAAAAACGCACTTCTGTTTTTTTTCTTCATAAATATCAGTCAGCCTTGGCTTTTAAGCCACCGACATGACATATATAGGGACGGGTTCAGTTGTATTATTCACATTAATTGCTACGTTTTCTTAATTTTTTCACCCAAAACAAAACATTAACATCCTGCTATATATCACAGCTTTTCCACCCGACAGCGTCAAACTGCAGCTCAGTGCATTAAGATCCTGAGTTACTCAAGTTCCACATGTTTGGATATAGGTCAGCAAAGCTTAAACATGTGCAAAGCAATGTATCCATATATGTAAATATGTATATACGGTTAAATGCAGCGTTTTTTTCTATCCTGAAGAAATAAATCAAATATTAAAATTGCAGCAGAATAACACACACACATAATATAAAAAACAAAACCAAACAAATGTACCAAACTCTTGTAATCCTTTTCCACCCAATCAAAGAACTGACACTAAAAACTGAAGAATATGCAGATCATGTAGCCCATTCTAATACTTACTGGCCTCTGTCTGCATGAAAGGCACTTTGGGCTGTAAAGCCTTCAGCTTCTTTGCAGCTGTGGGTGTCTAGTCAGTTATAGTCCAGTGGAAGATCCAGTGGTCCAGGGGAGTCTACTGGGGGTTGTAGTACAGGTGAATCGAGAGGGAGTAGCGGTCCAGGGGAGTTTAGTGGGAGTTGTAGTCCAGGGGAGTATAATGGGAGTTGTAGTCCAGGGGAAAGTCTAGTGGGAATAAAGGCCCATCCACACCAAGAACGATAACGATAACGATAACGATGTGAGCATCCACACTGATGAACAATAACGTTCTGTAAACAGCGGCACCGAGCACGCGCCGCGCTGTGCACTCCAGCTGTGTCAATGAAAATGTAAATTCTGATGGATTTTGATTGGCGGTCAGTGTTTCTATCGTTCATCAAATCGCTTTGAAAGTGATCCCAACGATATCGTTCATCACTGTCATTGTCGTTGTGGTGTGGACTCCGCCATCCACTTGAGTTAGAACTATTATTAAAATTATATATTTATAGCTATCATTATAGTTATCGTTCTTGGTTAGAGTTAAGGTTACACTCCAAGGGATAGTCTCGTGGAAGTTGTTGTCCAGGGGAGAGTCTAGTGGAAGTTGAAGTTCAGGGGAGTATAGTGGGAGCTGTAGTCCAGGGGAGAGTCTAGTGGGAGTTGTAGTTCAGGGGAGTATAGTGGGAGTTGTAGTTCAGGGGAGTATAGTGGGAGTTGCAGTCCAGGGGAGAGTCTAGTGGAAGCTGTAGTCCAGGGGAGTATAGTGGGAGTTGCAGTCCAGGGGGACAGTCTAGCGTGAGTTGTAGTCTGGGGAGTAGAGTCGCAGTTTGGGACTGCCTCTCAGGTGTGCTGGTGAGCTGTTGCTGAAGTTACCCACAGCAGGAGAGGGACCACCTGAAAAAAAGCCAATCACAAAGCGGCTAATATGAATAATATGCACAAATAGCCAATCACAAAGCGGCGAATAGGAATAATATGCACAAAGCGGCTAATATAAATAATATGCACAAAGAGCCAATCACAAAGCGGCTAATATGAATAATATGCACAAAGCGGCTAATATAAATAATATGCACAAAGAGCCAATCACAAAGCGGCTAATATGAATTCTGCAGTGCAGACCTGGGTCAGATACTGATATTTATACTGATATTTAACTCCTTTGCACACGGCACCGGCGCCATGAGACATTCATTACTCCTGAGATAAACTGCTTTATCTTTATTAGGACACGATTCGTGACAACTCTGCCGAATACGGAGTTTCTAAGTGCCACTATTGTCGCTCAGCTAGTCCATTTAACAAGCAACAACCCCCCCCCCCCCTCCCCACCCAGTCTCACCTGCAAATATACCAAGCCATGCGTGTCATAGTGGACAATAGCATCTATCTGTGAGTTCATAAAAATATTTTTTCCACCATCAAAAATTTGTATTCCATTCATCCTGGTTTCAGTGACAACTGAATATAGGACATTATAACCTTCACAACAGTGTTTGCAATGTCTTATTGGATGCTTTGAACAATAAATTACAGCCTGGCATAACAGCATTTCTAGTTTTATTTGTTTTGTTTTATGCAAACAACTTACAATGTAGATTTACTCGCCGAGGCGTAATTGTTGTTTTCCTGCTATGTTCACAAGTTTTTTACTAATTTACTAACTCTGCAGTGTGGCTAGAGAAAATCCTTGCCTGCCCACATGAATTTTGGGAGTGGGTCAAAAGAAGATACAATAGTAACCAAGATACCATATCATTGACTATCAGAGAATATGCCTATGAACATGAGGGAGATTTTTCCTCCCCTAACCCTAACCCTGCCTATGACATTTCACTCCGTCAGTATTGTGCCATATGTTTGATAGTTATTTTCACATTTTAAACGCCTTTCACATACTGTAGTGTAAGCATTCATAGGTGGCTCAGCCATGTTTTATGTTTGATTCACCCTGAAGCTAGGGTTCTTTAAGAACTGTTTTGGGAAACGTGTCTTAAAAATTAGAGCCATCGTAGAATCGCTCGAAGAAATCGCACATAACCCTAAGATATTTTAAAAAATCCATAAAATTCTATTTCATCAGAGATTGGATTATTTTACCTGACCTGAGGGTGATTTGCTCTGTCACTCGGCCATTACACAGCCACTCCAATCTTTAAGTGTTTGAATGTCTTATTGACTGTGGATACCTGAGGAAGGCGGAGTCTTCTGGATAAATGCTGGATGACAAGCGGCTTCCCTTGGGGAAAAGAAGGCGTGGCAGGCTGGAAAGAACAGATAATCATCATCATCTCCCCCCACAACCTCAGCACCTCCCCCCGCAACCTCACCACCTCCCCCCGCAACCTCCCCCCGCAACCTCAGCACCTCCCCCCCGCAACCTCACCACCTCCCCCCCACAACCTCACCATCTCCCCCCACAACCTCACCACCTCCCCCCCGCAACCTCACCATCTCCCCCCACAACCTCATCACCTCCCCCCACAACCTCTCCACCTCCCCCCACAACCTCATCACCTCCCCCCACAACCTCTCCACCTCCCCCCACAACCTCATCACCTCCCCCCCGCAACCTCACCATCTCCCCCCACAACCTCACCACCTCCCCCCCGCAACCTCACCATCTCCCCCCACAACCTCATCACCTCCCCCCACAACCTCTCCACCTCCCCCCACAACCTCACCATCTCCCCCCACAACCTCTCCACCTCCCCCCACAACCTCATCACCTCCCCCCTCAACCTCACCATCTCCCCCCCACAACCTCACCACCTCCCCCCCACAACCTCACCACCTCCCCCCCGCAACCTCACCACCTCCCCCCCGCAACCTCACTACCTGCCCCCGCAACCTCAGCACCTCCCCCCCGCAACCTCATCACCTCCCCCCCCCGCAACCTCATCATCTCCCCCCGCAACCTCACTACCTGCCCCCGCAACCTCACCACCTCCCCCCACAACCTCAGCACCTCCCCCCCCGCAACCTCATCATCTCCCCCCCCGCAACCTCATCACCTCCCCCCCCGCAACCTCACCACCTCCCCCCACAACCTCAGCACCTCCCCCCCACAACCTCAGCACCTCCCCCCCGCAACCTCATCACCTCCCCCCCCGCAACCTCATCATCTCCCCCCGCAACCTCACCACCTCCCCCCACAACCTCAGCACCTCCCCCCCGCAACCTCATCACCTCCCCCCCCGCAACCTCACCACCTCCCCCCCGCAACCTCACTACCTCCCCCCTCAACCTCATCACCTCCCCCCTCAACCTCATCACCTCCCCCCACAACCTCATCACCTCCCCCCTCAACCTCATCACCTCCCCCCACAACCTCTCCACCTCCCCCCTCAACCTCATCACCTCCCCCCCGCAACCTCACTACCTGCCCCCGCAACCTCACCACCTCCCCCCGCAACCTCAGCACCTCCCCCCACAACCTCTCCACCTCCCCCCACAACCTCATCACCTCCCCCCACAACCTCACCACCTGCCCCCACAACCTCACCACCTCCCCCCACAACCTCACCACCTCCCCCCACAACCTCACCACCTCCCCCCTCAACCTCATCACCTCCCCCCTCAACCTCATCACCTCCCCCCGCAACCTCTCCACCTCCCCCCTCAACCTCATCACCTCCCCCCTCAACCTCTCCACCTCCCCCCTCAACCTCACCACCTGCCCCCACAACCTCTCCACCTCCCCCCACAACCTCATCACCTCCCCCCTCAACCTCATCACCTCCCCCCTCAACCTCATCACCTCCCCCCACAACCTCACCACCTCCCCCCACAACCTCACCACCTCCCCCCTCAACCTCATCACCTCCCCCCTCAACCTCAACCTCATCACCTCCCCCCGCAACCTCTCCACCTCCCCCCTCAACCTCATCACCTCCCCCCTCAACCTCTCCACCTCCCCCCACAACCTCATCACCTCCCCCCTCAACCTCTCCACCTCCCCCCACAACCTCATCACCTCCCCCCTCAACCTCATCACCTCCCCCCTCAACCTCATCACCTCCCCCCACAACCTCACCACCTCCCCCCACAACCTCACCACCTCCCCCCACAACCTCACCACCTCCCCCCTCAACCTCATCATCTCCCCCCACAACCTCACCACCTCCCCCCACAACCTCACCACCTCCCCCCACAACCTCACCACCTCCCCCCACAACCTCACCACCTCCCCCCTCAACCTCATCACCTCCCCCCACAACCTCACCACCTCCCCCCACAACCTCACCACCTCCCCCACAACCTCATCACCTCCCCCCTCAACCTCATCACCATCCCCTCTGTGCTACTCACCAATAACTGTGATGGCAGTACCAGCCAGCAGGGCGAATAGAGTAAAGAACATGGCCTGATATGAGTCAATCATCTGCTGCAGAACACTGGGCCCCTCCCACTCTACAGCCGGCGAAGCTGCGCAAAACAGAGTCAGACACTCAACACAACACGCGTGTTATGGTGCAGAGAACATGCGTGTTATGGTGCAGAGAACATGCCTGTTATGGTGAGAAGAACAGGCATATTATGGTTAAAGAGTAACAAAGCACTAAAACCACTTATTTTAGATAACTGATACATTTGGTTTTTTCTAAGTATTACCGATTGATCCTGGTCCAAATCTTGACAAATGACAGCAGTCAGCACAAAAAAGCATAAACTTTAAGCATCTGGCTCTAAAGTGTCTCTAGTGGTAAAACGTTAGGTACTGCACGTGATCTGTGATTGGCAAGAAATGTCATCGCTTACGTATTCCTCCTGCGGTGACAAAATCTGTACAGCTACGCCCACCGATAGTTTGGTGGCTACACCCTAAAGTTTTGGAGAGGACGGGCAGCGCAAATTTTTCTAATTTCAAAAAGGGGCGGGGTCTAGCAAAACCAGCGTGTTTTGTTACCCTTTAAAGGCCCACACACAAATTTTTTGTGTTTTTGAGCCTTTTCGAAAACCAGGAAGAGAATGCCGATGTGTGTGGGCATTTGAGTAAACGTGTGTGCTGCAGTGAGGAGAACGTGTGTGTTGCAGTGACGAGAACGTGTGTGTTGCAGTGAGGAGAAAGTGTGTGCTGCAGTGAGGAGAACGTGTGTGCTGCAGTGACGAGAACGTGTGTGCTGCAGTGACGAGAACGTGTGTGCTGCAGTGACGAGAACGTGTGTGCTGCAGTGATGAGAACGTGTGTGCTGCAGTGAGGAGAACGTGTGTGCTGCAGTGAGGAGAATGTGTGTGCTGCAGTGAGGAGAATGTGTGTGCTGCAGTGAGGAGAATGTGTGTGCTGCAGTGAGGAGAATGTATGTGCTGCAGTGAGGAGAACGTGCGTGTTAGCTGTAACAGAGCAGCAGACCTTGCACGGCAGCAGTGTTAGCTGTAACAGAGCAGCAGACCTTGCACGGCAGCAGTGTGAACAGCTGCGGAGATGATGGTGACCGGCAGGTGGAGGGTCTGTTCAGGGGATCTGCTCGTTTTCACGCTGATGACAGCTGAGGGGTCCGGAGGGGGTAGCCGGGGGTCCGCCATGCTGACTGTAAACCTGGCAAAGCTGGGGTTCCCTCGAAACAGTCCCTGCTCCTGGATAACCACAGCTGGGGTGCTAGACAACACCTGAGATGCAGAAGAATACACGTTACACAGAACTCCACGCAAACCCCCCACGCTGCAGTAATCTGCACACTGCAGTAATCTGCACGCTGCAGTAATCTGCACGCAGCGGTAATCTGCACGCAGCGGTAATCTGCACGCAGCGGTAATCTGCACGCAGCGGTAATCTGCACGCTGCGGAAATCTGCACGCTGCGGTAATCTGCACGCTGCGGTAATCTGCACACAGCGGTAATCTGCACACAGCGGTAATCTGCACACAGCGGTAATTTGCACACAGCGGTAATTTGCACGCAGCAGTAATCTGCACACAGCAGTAATCTACACACAGCAGTAATCTACACACAGCAGTAATCTACACACAGCAGTAATCTGCATGCTACAGTAATCTGCACACTGCAGTAATCTGCACACAGTGGTAATTTGCACACAGCAGTAATCTGCACGCTGCAGAAATCTGCACGCTGCAGTAATCTGCACGCAGCAGCAATCTGCACGCTGCAGTAACCTGCACGCTGCAGTAATCTGCACGCTACAATAACCTGCATGATGCAGTAACCTGCACGCTACAGTAATCTGCACACTGCAGTAATCTGCACACAGCGGTAATCTGCACACAGCAGTAATCTGCATGCTGCAGTAATCTGCACACAGTGGTAATTTGCACACAGCAGTAATCTGCACACTGCAGTAATCTGCACACTACAGTAATCTGCACGCAGCAGCAATCTGCACGCTACAGTAACCTGCACACTGCAGTAATCTGCACACTGCAGTAATCTGCGTCGGTTTCTCACCTCCAGGCTGCTGAGTGAGGCGGGGGGGCCATAAATGATGAGGTCAGCGGATGGCTGTTGGTCACTCAGGAAGAGGTCCTTTTGGTCGGAGTAAAGGCCAGGGCTGATTGGCAGCTGCACGCTGATTTGCTGGCCAGAGAAAGGGCTGCCCTCCACAGCCGCTTGCACCACCAGCTGGGCCAGGGATAGAGTCAGAGCCCGCTGCTGCTGGTCCCGCTGCTGCTGCTCGTCCGTCAGCAACCGCCAGGAGATGGAGCACGTGTAAAATCCTGGGGGTCAAACCAGAAAGTGACACCATCATGGAGACACCTGGGGTGCGTCCCAAAATTCTTCACCCTCCTTTCCTCCACTCCCCCACTACCACTCCTCTCCTCCTTTCCTCCACTCCCCCACTACCACTCCTCTCCTCCTTTCCTCCACTCCCCCACTACCACTCCTCTCCTCCTTTCCTCCACTCCCCCACTACCACTCCTCTCCTCCTTTCCTCCACTCCCCCACTACCACTCCTCTCCTCCTTTCCTCCACTCCCCCACTACCACTCCTCTCCTCCTTTCCTCCACTCCCCCACTACCACTCCACTCCTCCTTTCCTCCACTCCCCCACTACCACTCCTCTCCTCCACTCCCCCACTACCACTCCTCTCCTCCTTTCCTCCACTCCCCCACTACCACTCCTCTCCTCCACTCCCCCACTACCACTCCTCTCCTCATTTCCTCCACTCCCCCACTACCACTCCTCTCCTCCTTTCCTCCACTCCCCCACTACCACTCCTTTCCTCCACTCCCCCACTACCACTCCTCTCCTCCACTCCCCCACTACCACTCCTCTCCTCCTTTCCTCCACTCCCCCACTACCACTCCTCCTTTCCTCCACTCCCCCACTACCTCTCCTCCCTTCCTCCACTCCCCCACTACCACTCCTCTCCTCCCTTCCTCCACTCCCCCACTACCACTCCTCTCCTCCACTCCCCCACTACCACTCCTCTCCTCCTTTCCTCCACTCCCCCACTACCACTCCTCCCTTCCTCCACTCCCCCACTACCACTCCTCTCCTCCCTTCCTCCACTCCCCAACTACCACTCCTATCCTCCCTTCCTCCACTCCCCCACTACCACTCCTCTCCTCCTTTCCTCCACTCCCCCACTACCACTCCTCTCCTCCCTTCCCCCACTACCACTCCTCTCCTCCCTTCCTCCACTCCCCCACTACCACTCCTCTCCTCCTTTCCTCCACTCCCCCACTACCACTCCTCCCTTCCTCCACTCCCCCACTACCACTCCTCTCCTCCCTTCCTCCACTCCCCAACTACCACTCCTATCCTCCCTTCCTCCACTCCCCCACTACCACTCCTCTCCTCCTTTCCTCCACTCCCCCACTACCACTCCTCTCCTCCCTTCCTCCACTCCCCCACTACCACTCCTCTCCTCCCTTCCTCCACTCCCCCACTACCACTCCTCTCCTCCCTCCACTCCCCCACTACCACTCCTCTCCTCCTTTCCTACACTCCCCCAGTCCTCTCCTCCCTTCCTCCACTCCCCCACTACCACTCCTCTCCTCCTTTCCTCCACTCCCCCACTACCACTCCTCTCCTCCCTTCCTCCACTCCCCCACCTCTCCTCCCTTCCTCCACTCCCCCACTACCACTCCTCTCCTCCTTTCCTCCACTCCCCCACTACCACTCCTCTCCTCCCTTCCTCCACTCCCCCACTACCACTCCTCTCCTCCTTTCCTCCACTCCCCCACTACCACTCCACCCTTCCTCCACTCCCCCACTACCACTCCTCTCCTCCCTTCCTCCACTCCCCCTCCTCTCCTCCCTTCCTCCACTCACCCACTACCACTCCTCCCTTCCTCCACTCCCCCACTACCACTCCTCTCCTCCTTTCCTCCACTCCCCCACTACCACTCCTCTCCTCCTTTCCTCCACTACAACTCCTCCTTTCCTCCACTCCCCCACTACCACTCCTCTCCTCCCTTCCTCCACTCCCCCACTACCACTCCTCTCCTCCCTTCCTCCACTCCCACTCCTCCCTTCCTCCACTCCCACTCCTCTCTTCCTCCACTCCCCCACTACCACTCCTCTCCTCCCTTCCTCCACTCCCACTCCTCTCCTCCCTTTCTCCACTCCAAATATGGCAATCTGTGTGATAAGTACTGTTTTTACAGTCAACCCGGAAAGTCTGCACACCCCTTTCACCTTCTCCACATTTTATTACGTTACAGACATATACTACAATAGATTGAGTTCATTTTTTGCCTCAAACATCTACACACAATAGCCAATAATGTCAAAGTGAAAACAGGTTTTTAGAAAATATGCAATTTTATTTTGCTGACAAAAATAGGTTATTTAGGGGTTACATATCTGTACACACCCTTAGCCTAATACTTGGTTGCTGCACCTTTGGCAGTGATTACAGCTTCAAGGCATCTTGGGAAAGAAGCTACGAGCTTGGCACACTTGTTTCTGGACATTTTTGCCCATTCCTCTTGGCATATCCTTGCAAGCTCCGTCAGGTTGGATGGGGAGCGTCGGTACACAGCCATTTTCAGCTCTTTCCACAGATGTTCAATTGGATTCAGGTCTGGGCTCTGGCTGGGCCACTCAAGGACATGCAGACTTTCTCCGAAGCCACTCCTTTGTTCTCTTGGCTGTGTGCTTCGGGTCGTTGTCATGTTGGAAGGTAAACCTTCGCCCCAGTCTGAGGTCCAGAGCGCTCTGGAGCAGGTTTTCTTCAAGGATCTCGGTGTACTTAGCTGCATTCATCTTTCCCTCTATCAGGACTAGTCGCCCCGTTCCCGCTGCTGAAAAACATCCCCACATCATGATGCTGCCACCGCCATGCTTCACTGTAGGGATGGTATTAGCCAGGTGATGAGCGGTGCCTGGTTTCCTCCAGACGTGACGCTTGGTATTCAGGCCAAAAAGTTCAATTTTGGTTTCATCAGACCAGAGAATCTTGATTCTCATGGTTTGAGAGTCCTCTAGGTGCCTTTTGGCAAACTCCAAGCGGGCTGTGATGTGCCTTTTACTAAGGAGGGGCTTCCGTCTGGCCACTCTACCATAAAGGCCTGATTGGTGGAGTGCTGCCTGGATGGTTGATCTTCTGAAAGGTTCTCCCATCTCCACAAGGATACGCTGGAGCTCTGTCAGAGTGACCCTCTGGTTCCTGCTCACCTCCCTGGCTAAGGCCCGTCTTCCCCGATTGCTCAGTTTGGCCGGGCGGCCAGGTCTAGGAAGATTCTTGGTGGTTCCAAACTTCTTCCATTTACGAATGATGGTGGCCACTGTGCTCTTTGGGACCTGTAAAGCTGCAGAGATTTTTCCGTACCCTTCTCCAGATCTATGCCTTGACACAATCCTGTTTCTGAGGTCTGCAGATAATTCCTTTGACCCCATGGCTTGGAGTTTGCTCTGACATGCACTGTCAACTGTGGGACCTTATATAGGCAGGTGTTGGCAATCCCCAATCATGTCCAATCAATTGAATTTATCACAGGTGGACTCCAAGTTGTAGAAACATCTCAAGCAGTATCAGTGGAAACAAAATGCACCTCAGCTCACTTTTGGGTGTCATATCAAAGGGTGTGCACACTTGTGTACATATGATATTTTACATTTTGATTTTTAATAAATTAGCACAAATGTCTAAAAACCTGTTTTCACTTTGTCATTATGGGCTATTTTGTGTAGAATTGTGAGACAAAAAATGAACTCAATCTATTGTAGAATATGTCTGGAACGTAATAAAACGTGGAGAAGGTGAAAGGGGTGTGCAGACTTTCCGGCTCGACTATGTTCAAAACATCCGAGAGGGGTTGTCACATGTTTCAATAATTCATAAAATTGGTCATTTGAAATTATGTCCAACAAATAAACAACAAGAGCGTTTTCAAAAAACAACCAAAAGGACTACAACATCCGGGCTACTCACTTGCTCACCACCACTGCTGAAGTGAAGAATAAAGCTGACTTTCGACAGGGCGATACTCTTAGTTTCACTTCCATAATAAGTTACAAGAGCAGACAAAGTGATAGACATTTTCCCTAGCAGAGCGGCCGGTAGCTACTTCATTAGCTAGCAAGAGTGGGAGCCATGTACGACAGGGGATACTGGGTAGTGTAGTTATTTTTTCTCAAATTCAGTTAATTATACGATTCAAGTTAGATTTAAACAAGGTGGTGAGTATAAAATGGACTTTGTAGGTTTACATACACCTTAGCCAAATCCATTTAAACTCAGTTTCTCACAATTCCTGACATTTAATCTTGGTAAACATTCCCTGTCTTAGGTCAGTTAGGATCACAACTTCATTTTAAGAATGTGAAATCTCAGAATAATAGTAGAGAGAATGATTTATTTCAGCTTTTATTTCTTTCATCACATTCCCAGTGGGTCAGAAGTTTACATACACTCTGTTAGTATTTGGTAGCATTGCCTTTAAATTGTTTAACTTGGGTCAAACGTTTTTGGTAGCCTTCCACAAGCTTCTCACAATAAGTTGCTGGAATTTTGGCCCATTCCTCCTGACAGAACTGGTGTAACTGAGTCAGGTTTGTAGGCCTCCTTGTTCGCACACGCCTTTTCAGTTCTGCCCACAAATTTTCGATTGGATTGAGGTCAGGACTGTGATGGCCACTCCAATACCTTGACTTTGTTGCCCTTAAGCCATTTTGCTACAATTTTGTAAGTATGCTTTGGGTCATTGTCCATTTGGAAGAGATATTTGTGACCAAGCTTTAACTTCCTGGCTGATGTCTTCAGATGTTGCTTCAATATATCCACATCATTTTCCTTCCTCATGATGCCATCTATTTTATGAAATGCACCAGTCACTCCTGCATCAAAGCACCCCCACAAGATGATGCTGCCACCCCCATGCTTCACGGTTGGGATGGTGTAGGTAGGCCTTAAAATACGTCCACATGTACACCTCCAATTGATTCAAATAATGTCAATTAGCCTATCAGAAGTTTTTAAAGCCATGACATCATTTTCTGGAATTTTCCAAGCTGTTTAAAGGCACAGTCAACTTAGGGTATGTAAACTTCTGACCCATGGAATTGTGATATAGTGAATTAAAAGTAAAATAATCTGTCTGTAAACAATTGTTGGAAAAATTACTTGTGTCATTCACAAAGTAGATGTCCTAACTGATTTGCCAACACTATAGTTTGCCTACATAAAATCTGTGGAGTGGTTAAAAATTAGTTTAAATGATTTCAACCTAAGTTTATGTAAACGTCCGACTTCAACTGTATGTCAAAGTTTGGTCCGTACAATGCCATATATCATAAGAGTGACTGAAAGCTCCCGAAGTGGGGCAGGTAATGGCTTCCGGCAGTCTTCCAGGACCTGCCAGGGATAGGAGGGGATGGGACTACGGAGCTCTATAGTGACAAACCAGGAAGTGACACAATTCTGTAAGAATACAGTTCTAAATCATATCTAAGGTATATAACCACAAATCCCAAGCATATATTCAATCCCAAACCCTTTAATCTTTCTCACCTGTGCTGGGCGTAACCTATGTACCTGTGCTGGGCCTAACCCACGTACCTGTGCTGGGCCTAACCCACGTGCCTGTGCTGGGCCTAACCCACATGCCTGTGCTGGGCCTAACCCACGTGCCTGTGCTGGGCATAACCCATGTGCCTATGCTGGGCCTAACCCATGTGCCTGTGCTGGGCCTAACCCACGTACCTGTGCTGGGCCTAACACATTGACCTGTGCTGGACGTAACACATTGACCTGTGCTGGGCCTAACCCACGTACCTGTGCTGGGCCTAACCCACGTACCTGTGCTGGGCCTAACCCACGTACCTGTGCTGGGCCTAACACGTACCTGTGCTGGGCCTAACCCACGTACCTGTGCTGGGCCTAACACATTGACCTGTGCTGGGCGTAACGCCTCTCACCTGTGCTGGGCCTAACCCACGTACCTGTGCTGGGCTTAACACATTGACCTGTGCTGGGCCTAACCCATGTACCTGTGCTGGGCCTAACCCACGTACCTGTGCTGGGCCTAACACATTGACCTGTGCTGGGCGTAACGCCTCTCACCTGTGCTGGGCCTAACCCTCTCACCTGTGCTGGGCCTAACCCACGTACCTGTGCTGGGCCTAAACCACGTACCTGTGCTGGGCCTAACTCACGTACCTGTGCTGGGCCTAAACCACGTACCTGTGCTGGGCCTAACTCACGTACCTGTGCTGGGGTCGAACCCAGTTTGTGTGCTGAAGATGTCATGTGCAGGAAACTCGATGGCATCACTGCTGAAGTGCAGGTGACAGGTGATGCTGGACTGCGGCTGCAGCTGCGGGATGGACTTCAGCTGTGCAGGTGAACAGGACCCTGCAAACAGGAGCAGAAGATGGGTGTGGGTGTGTTTAGGTGACAGGTGTGTACAGGTAGGGGGTGTGGTAAAGGTGACAGGTGTGTACAGGTAGGGGGTGTGGTTAGGTGACAGGTGTGTACAGGTAGGGGGTCTGGTAAAGGTGACAGGTGTGTACAGGTAGGGGGTGTGGTTAAGGTGACAGGTGTGTACAGATAGGGGGTGTGGTAAAGGTGACAGGTGTGTACAGGTAGGGGGTGTGGTAAAGGTGACAGGTGTGTACAGGTCAGGGGTGTGGTAAAGGTGACAGGTGTGTACAGGTCGGGGGTGTGGTAGAGGTGACAGGTGTGTACAGGTAGGGGGTGTGGTTAAGGTGACAGGTGTGTACAGGTAGGGGGTGTGGTAAAGGTGACAGGTGTGTACAGGTAGGGGGTGTGGTACCTATCAGGTTAGTGCCTTGCTCGCGGGTGGTGATCAGCACTCGAGATTCCATTCCTTCTTTCACCACTGCAGCATGAGCCATTACGGAGGTCCGGGAGGCCACGCCCACAACCACCTGCACACATCAGATGACATAGCACTTGTTAGTCTTGTTTCACACAGATGGTGTAGAATATTATGGTGACTCGGTAGTTTGGTTTTGGTTATAGGCCTATGTTAAAACCCAAATTTCGCTCGTAAATATCTCAGCCGTTCTAACACACATTACCAAGCCACTTGACAAATAAACTCATCTCATCAATATCTCGACAAGCCGTTTTCATACAATTAAGTAAATTAATTAAATTAATTAAAAAATTAATTAAAGAATTCTCTTATTTTTCCAACGCCCTAGTTCAAATTCTACAACTCTAATCGACATAATCGTCCGGCGTAACATGGACTAATGCTTTTGACGGGTGACATTTCCGTTTATTGTAGCCTACAGTTTTTAAATAAACTAAATAAATTCTACGATACTGGAATTTGAATTGTCTATTGACTTAACATTGTGGCATGAATTTGCTAGCAACCGAAGGCTAATTGAAAGTTCAAACTACCGTTACAACAGTCTCATGCAATGAGAGATCTCGAACGCCCGTTCACACCATCTATTCGCGACAGAGACAAAGCGACAACATTCCATTCAAAGCCTATGGATAATGGGAGCTATGTCTGGTGCCGTGTTTCTCGGTTACAACAGCATAACGGTATCTCATTAGTATGCATAAGCTAGGGCTGTGATAGGCCAAAAACATCACGTGTGAGGGTAGTAGGATATGACGTCACGCGTCCCACTGCTTTTCTTGGCAAGACACGCCCTGCATAGCATTCAAGCGCTAGGATTGGCCAGGCGTCCATGCTCACACCTCGGGGTAAAGACATGGTTCGAAGGGAGCACACGAACCGGAATGTACTACAAAGTAATAACCAAGATATATGTCGAATTCAAAGACCCCCTGGTTTTTGTGAGTTCGTGATTCCCGTACCCCACCCACAACCCCTAAACATAACCTCACAGGAGTTCACGTAACTCGGGCTCATGCCCGAACTGTTAAGATAGTGGCATTTCGACGGTAGCCTACGCCAGGCTAGCCTACAATTTGACTGATTGATAACGTTAGTTTAAATGACCTATTGCGGCACCATAGCACCACTAGCTAATAGCGTTTATTATAATTATTATTTTACCTTATTTTACTTTTCTGGCTGTCTTCTATGATCTTGACGTATTTGACCGTAAGGGAGGTTTTAAAAGAACCGCCACACAGCCGACGGTAGGCTGCCGCCACTGCTATAACTATAAGTAGCCTACAATTTCATTGATTGATAACGATAAGTTTAAATTACCTATTGCTGCACCACTAGCTAATAGCGTTTATTGTAATTATTTTTATTTTACCTTATTTTCTTTTTCTGGCTGTCTTCTATTATTTTTAAATCTTGACCTATTTGACCGTAGGCAATTTGTAGTTTTTAAAAGAACATCTTTGCCGCCACACTACCGACACTTACGTATCATACGTACGTCGTACGTCACCTCCTGTGGCATACGGTACCGTGTTTCTCGGTTACAACAGCATAGGTGTTGTAGGAAGCCGTGTTGTCGGCCTGTGACATACCTCGATAATGGCGACAAACAGCGGGAGGGGTGCAGTCAGTAACCCTCAACAAATAACCAGTATGTTTGTCTCTCTGAAATATTGACTACCAGTCAACTTTGTCGCATTACCAACCAATCAGAAATGACGTCGCTCTAGACTGTCGCCACCCAATTTTATACAATAACCGTCCGTACGGCTATAGGGATGTTAGAAAATTTGAGGCTTTGAACAGAATATCTGAGACCGTCGGCATGTCTAGTGACTGTATTGTACTTTGCAATCGTGTTTGCAATCGGTAAATTGTAACGTAACGCCTCGTTCACACCATCTAGCTACTTGCGAAAGAGACAAAACCCGCTGTACTTGGTCATGTGCAGCGACAAGGGGGCGTTGTAAGCGCATTTGGTGCGACACCAACAACTTACCGATTGCAAACACTTGATTGCAAAGTACAATACAGTCACTAGACATGCCGGTCTCAGTACAGGATCGGTTGTCGAAACATACCTACAGAATCATTTTTCTTGCGTCATAAATAAATTACGTACAATTCCATTGGTGGCACTCGCGAATTCCGTGGGAATTTCAAAACATCGCAAACTTAAAGCTGATGGATCGCAAATGGCTAACGTTAACAACGGAAGCATGGTTTATAAGCTAAAAATCAATAGTCTAACTTACTTATCGTATAATGTTATGGAGTTCTTTTTGGTACAATCTAGGAACCCATCGGCTAAATGACCTAGACTGTGTTCGGAATCGCTCCCTATTCACTATATAGTGCACTATTTAGGGTATCGGCCATTTTGTAGGGTGTCCAAAATTCAAAATGTCAATTTGACACCCTAAATAGTCCACTCAATATCCCCCACAATGCACCACAAAATGTAGGGGACAAACGATGTACACTACATGACCGGAGATATTTTTTTTGTCAAGATGGCGATGGCTGAGTCTGCACTGGTCTACAAATGTAAATATAAATGCAAGTTTCATCTTGTAGCCTATATTAAATCAGTTTAATCAGCTTTATAACCGAAATATGAATAAACGCGGTAGATTAAATATATTACAAAGTGTTAGCTATTTTTTAAATTTAAAATTACTGTTTAATGGAAAATGCAACTTAATTAGCTACCTTGTTACCTAACTTACCTATCTACCTACAACGAGACAACAAAACCCTTGTTCAAAATTTAAAAAGAAAACTTTTTTACCGTTTCTTGCATGCTTTCTCACCAAGCCGGTGACCGCTGTCACGCAAGCGTCGCGCGTTGCTAAGTAACCTATTCAGACTATGTAGTGTCCGAAATCACCTCCTTCTTTTCCACCAGTGAATCCCTATCTAGTGCCCTATGTAGATTCCCTAAGTAGTGTATAGGGAGGGAGTGAATAGGGAGCGATTCCGAACACAGCCCTAGTCTCTGGGGGCGCTACCATATCCGCAGGAACAGCTTTTCCTTCCGGAAGTTCTGTTGTGGCAACTCTTTGAACGAGAATGCAATGGAGATTACAGACAAACTTTTGAACAGGATTATTTCACAAATTAGTAGGATACATTCAATTCAAAGTTTCAAACCACTGGAACGCCTTTGTTTGAAATATTTACTGGACAAGTGGGACGTATTTTGTCTACAGACAGGTTACGGCAAAAATTCAAACATGGCCCACAGCTTGTTCGCTAACATTACTGGCTAATGACAACACAGCCTATGGAATGAAATGGCAAATTTCAAGGGGAACGCCGGTGTTGTGCCGTTTTTCGACTCCCCTGCATATCTCAACCCCCCTTCATATAAACGCGCTCGTTCAAGCTACGCGATATGCTATGCTAACTTTTAATTATTTACTCCACTTATTTTCTTGAATGTTTTGGTCTCTGAATTAGCCGGTTATGGAGCAATAGTTAAAATGGAAACACCGGGTTATTTCTTAAACTTCTATATCGATTTTATATGTGTAATGTGAGTCTTGAAGCTTACCGCACTAGAACTGCCTCCTTGTTTCCAGATGCGGTTAATTCAGAATCCAAAACGTTCAAGAAAATAAGGAGAAAATAACTTTAACGTAATTAATAAAGTAAATTAAGCAGAATGTAGCTACTTTATTTCCATCAGTGACTACTGGATGGCAGACGTAGCCTATGCCGCCTCGTATGCTGCAAATAGTAGGCTAATTTACTGCAACTGGGCGACAATTAAATTGTTAACACACCTTAAACTGTGTCATTGTTTTTAATGCAAATGCAATACGTGGCCAGGAAACTATATTGGCCTAGTATATTGGAGTTAGCTTCACAGTTTGGTGTTTATATGTGCAATGTTTTTTTATTTTATTAACGTTAGGCAATCTACTGCGAGCCAGATTAGGCCATGTAAAAAAAATAAGTTGTTGATCGTCCCCGCCCGACATCCGAAAAAGGCCCCGACGACTTTTTTATTTTATTTTAATTTTTTTCGTGACAATGGCCAGAAGTTGCAGAAAACACGGGGAAATCCTATTTCTAAGCCATTTGGATAGAAAATCGTACTCACACCGCACTAGGAGATCCTATCCGATCCACTAGGCCTAGCCCTCTATCGACCACCACGCAAAATTGTTAGAGCGCATGTGCAGCATACGGGTTGCTAATGAACAATGCACGCCATCTTTGATCAACAATATCGAGAGTTCACACATGCGATTGTCTAGACTCTATGGTATATTAACAAAACGTTCTACAACAATGCCTTTTATTGTGCTAACAATAGTCCGTTCTGGGTGCAGTACACCGATTAAAGATTGGAGGTCGGCATGACTTTATCGCAGGTGTTTGATGAATTCAATCAAGGAACATTTATTGACCAAAAATACATGAAACATTACAATCAATATGAGCAAAACTGATGTTGACAGGCTACAATTAAACAGAAGCAATTTGGTCGAGAGACGCAATGTTCTATATATTCTGTTCTCTTTATTTCTCTCTACGGTCCGCTGTACCTGGTGCTTAAATTTAAAAAAATAAAAACCGCCCTCCCTACGACTTAAAAAAAAAAAAAAAAAGGACGATCAACAACTTATTTTTTTTACATGGCCTTAGTATGGAAGCATATCCGCGCCAAAATTCAAATGAAAATGTAAATCGGTGATTGCATTTCGTTTACATTCGATGTGCGCAAAAACCATGACATAATTCAAATGAAAAAGGTCATTTCGCGTTTTCATTTTCAAGTTAATGTACATACTTTATATGACAATTTAAAAATGTTAATGCAAATCCATTTCACATTAATTTTTTCTCGCCCTCTACGACACAACCCTGCCATAATTTAAATGAACATTAAAAACTACATTTGTATTAGCAGTTTCCTATTGTAGTCGCATGATCCATGACAAAAAGGAAATGATAATTCAATTCACCATTTAACATATCGTTTTCATGCCTTGCAGCACAAGAGTGACATAATTCAAATGCAATGGCATCGCATCCGTTTACATTATCATTTCCGTGTGGTCACGCAAAAACCCTGCCAAAACTCCGAACTGAACATGCAAACTGTCAAAGCTGCCCATCAAGGCGGGGCCTCGAAGAAAGGGGCGTTACAGGGGACCGTTCAAACCACTGAATTTATGGTTCAACTTCAGTGGTTGTCTGATTTAGGTCATCAAGCTCTTACTTATGGAGGATTATTCAGCCCAAAATGAAAACGAAAATGAAAATGAAGGATTATTCAGCCCAAAATTAATATTAAAAATTTTTCATTTTCATTTCCACTTTCATTTTCAAACTGTATCTATGTAAATGAGGGGGTATGGTCCTCCTATCAATCAAAGCAAGCAGGGTGGGCCTCATACAGGTTTAGTGAAGTAGCACTTAATGAACACTAGGGGGAGCATAGGGATGGGTAATAGTCTATGCTTGACACTATGCTCTCAGGGCACTCGTAAGTTTTAATGGATGAAATGATGAAGAATCTGAGCAGTGTTATAAAGTATTCGTGTTTTATAAAAGAAACGGAGCTAGCTAGCCAGCGCTACGCTGTGTAGGCTATAGGTCAAACCTGCAAGGTGGAAAATCCAGGTTCAGAAAGTGAAAGTCCTCCCCAATCATTTGTTCCAATCACCTGGATTTGCTAATTATCACAATTCTTCAGCCAAGAGGTAGGAGCTAACTAGGCTAATTAGTGAAATCGTGAGTTCATGGGTGGAAGAAACACGGCATGACTTTTACATTCTGACCCCTGGAATTTCCACCTCTGCAAACCTGGTAGTAGCCTACGATAGGCTACATTGTGCCAGGTTAAACGTTGGATTGGATCAGTTGTGTTGGACAGCTGGAAATAAATTAAATCCTCTCTTAAAATAAATGAAAAGACCGCAAATGAGTCACTGGATCGTTTAAACTTTTAACCTGGATCAGGTACTTTAAGCGAACATTAAGGCATTGCTTCAAACAGTCTATCAACAGCCAGATTCTATTCTAAATTATATGTTATGCAAAATAATAAATGTTAATGTAGGCTATTTGAAAGTGAGTCGGCTTCGTCATACGAAAACAAAAACGAAAAGGAAAAGGAAAAGGTTTTAATTTTGGGCTGAATAATCCTCCATTTTCATTTTGGGTTGAATAATCCTCCATACTTACCAGGCTAGATAGCGATATTTCCTAGTTCTCTGTGTTGGGGGATTATAGGCTAAATGATAAGAATAAAAAAGGAAACAAGGTGGCATAAAAGTTACGACGAGCCATAGCCAGCGCAGTTTAAGTTAACTTAGTTAACAGTTTAGATATGTTCCCCTGCTTTCGTTAATCTGGCATGGTAGCTAACTAGCCTAATGTTACAGGTTTGCTTACAGTTACGGTCAAAACCAGCCGGCTATTCATGGAAAGCTATGCCTGAAAATGTGCTACCCTTCTCACCGTGGGCATTTCCCTCACGATTTCTATTAATTATTGTTTCCTTTTAGATAGCCTTAGCCTACCCTTAGGCTATGTGCAGAGCAAAGGTAACGTAGTCACGGAAAGCCTGAGACAGCGATCGAAACGAGAAAACGGTGGATTATTTTGTATGATGTAGGCCTATAGGCTAATTTTGAAAATATATAATAAAAATAATTTAAAAAACTTGTGTAACGGGCGTGGCCGACTTCCTTGCTCTGCCAGTGCAACACACCATCCACTGTTTTACTGTATTTTCTTCTTCATGTATGTATTGTGCGGTGAGCCCCACATTCTTCAGACACAAATGTCCTTAAAGGCTGTGGCCTGTAACTCACCTCTTTGTAAGTCTTCTGTTGACCTGGGATTTCGTAGAACACCGTGACTGAGCCTGCATCTCGGGCCACGCCCACACCTGTGCTGGGGTCCAGCTCCAGGACTCCGCCTGCAGAGGAACTCCAGATACCTGTGAGCCCTGCAGAGCAAAACCAGACAATCACCTTACATCCTGTACCAACCGACCAATCACCGTACACCCTGTACCACCCAACCAATCACCTTACATCCTGTACCACCCAACCAACCAATCACCTTACACCCTGCACCACCCAACTAACCAATCACCTTAGACCCTGTACCAACCAACCAACCAATCACCTTAGACCCTGTACCACCCAACCAACCAATCACCTTACACCCTGTACCAACCGACCAATCACCTTACACCCTGCACCACCCAACCAACCAATCAACTTACATCCTGTACCACCCAACCAACCAATCACCTTAGACCCTGTACCACCCAACCAACCAATCACCTTACACCCTGTACCAACTGACCAATCACCTTACACCCTGTACCACCCAACCAAACAATCACCTTACAACCTCCACTTTTCAACAAGGATGTGAACCCCCACCTTCTTGATTGACAAGCTGTGTGTTGAAGCAGATGACGTCACCGACGACCAGGCTCTGGGCTTCGTTGGGGTGGATGGCGTGTTGCACTGGCAGAGCAAGGAAGTCGGCCACGCCCGTTTGCTCGGCATCCCACACCCCCAGCAGTGTCATGCCCACGTTCACCGTCCTCACCGTCAGTGTAGAGTTATCAGGCCCTCTGCCTACGACAACCAGGTCATCCCTGAACAGGAATCAAGAAACACAACCTCAAACCCAAAGCCAGTGACCCAGTAGCCCTAACCTTACCCCTACCGCCCCATCCCTAACCCGACCCCCCCTAAAACTCACCCCCCTGATCCTACCCCTTACATCCCTAAAACTCACCCCCCCAATCCTACCCTAACCCCCCTTAAACTCAGCCCCCTAATCCTACCCATAAGCCCCCTAAAATGAACCCCCCTATCATGGGACTCAGGCCTTTATCCTCATTATAACCATGTACAATGCAAGGTCTTTATCCTCATTATAACCATGTACAATGCAAGGCCTTTATCCTCATTATAAACATGTACAATGCAAGGCCTTTATCCTCATTATAACCATGTACAATGCAAGGCCTTTATCCTCATTATAACCATGTACAATGCAAGGCCTTTATCCTCATTATAACCATGTACAATGCAAGGCCTTTATCCTCATTATAACCATGTACAATGCAAGGTCTTTATCCTCATTATAACCATGTACAATGCAAGGCCTTTATCCTCATTATAAACATGTACAATGCAAGGTCTTTATCCTCATTATAACCATGTACAATGCAAGGCCTTTATCCTCATTATAACCATGTACAATGCAAGGCCTTTATCCTCATTATAACCATGTACAATGCAAGGCCTTTATCCTCATTATAACCATGTACAATGCAAGGCCTTTATCCTCATTATAACCATGTACAATGCAATGTCTTTATCCTCATTATAAACATGTACAATGCAAGGCCTTTATCCTCATTATAACCATGTACAATGCAAGGCCTTTATCCTCATTATAACCATGTACAATGCAATGTCTTTATCCTCATTATAACCATGTACAATGCAAGGCCTTTATCCTCATTATAACCATGTACAATGCAAGGCCTTTATCCTCATTATAACCATGTACAATGCAATGTCTTTATCCTCATTATAACCATGTACAATGCAAGGCCTTTATCCTCATTATAACCATGTACAATGCAAGGCCTTTATCCTCATTATAACCATGTACAATGCAATGCCTTTATCCTCATTATAACCATGTACAATGCAAGGCCTTTATCCTCATTATAACCATGTACAATGCAAGGCCTTTATCCTCATTATAACCATGTACAATGCAAGGCCTTTATCCTCATTATAACCATGTACAATGCAAGGCCTTTATCCTCATTATAACCATGTACAATGCAAGGCCTTTATCCTCATTATAACCATGTACAATGCAAGGTCTTTATCCTCATTATAACCATGTACAATGCAAGGCCTTTATCCTCATTATAACCATGTACAATGCAAGGTCTTTATCCTCATTATAAACATGTACAATGCAAGGCCTTTATCCTCATTATAAACATGTACAATGCAAGGCCTTTATCCTCATTATAACCATGTACAATGCAAGGCCTTTATCCTCATTATAACCATGTACAATGCAAGGTCTTTATCCTCATTATAAACATGTACAATGCAAGGCCTTTATCCTCATTATAAACATGTACAGTGCAAGGCCTTTATCCTCATTATAACCATGTACAATGCAAGGCCTTTATCCTCATTATAAACATGTACAATGCAAGGCCTTTATCCTCATTATAACCATGTACAATGCAAGGCCTTTATCCTCATTATAACCATGTACAATGCAAGGCCTTTATCCTCATTATAACCATGTACAATGCAAGGCCTTTATCCTCATTATAACCATGTACAATGCAAGGCCTTTATCCTCATTATAACCATGTACAATGCAAGGCCTTTATCCTCATTATAACCATGTACAATGCAAGGCCTTTATCCTCATTATAAACATGTACAATGCAAGGCCTTTATCCTCATTATAACCATGTACAATGCAAGGCCTTTATCCTCATTATAACCATGTACAATGCAAGGCCTTTATCCTCATTATAACCATGTACAATGCAAGGTCTTTATCCTCATTATAACCATGTACAATGCAAGGTCTTTATCCTCATTATAACCATGTACAATGCAAGGCCTTTATCCTCATTATAAACATGTACAATGCAAGGCCTTTATCCTCATTATAACCATGTACAATGCAAGGCCTTTATCCTCATTATAACCATGTACAATGCAAGGCCTTTATCCTCATTATAACCATGTACAATGCAAGGCCTTTATCCTCATTATAACCATGTACAATGCAAGGCCTTTATCCTCATTATAAACATGTACAATGCAAGGCCTTTATCCTCATTATAAACATGTACAATGCAAGGCCTTTATCCTCATTATAACCATGTACAATGCAAGGTCTTTATCCTCATTATAACCATGTACAATGCAAGGCCTTTATCCTCATTATAACCATGTACAATGCAAGGCCTTTATCCTCATTATAACCATGTACAATGCAAGGCCTTTATCCTCATTATAACCATGTACAATGCAAGGCCGTTATCCTCATTATAACCATGTACAATGCAAGGCCTTTATCCTCATTATAACCATGTACAATGCAAGGCCTTTATCCTCATTATAACCATGTACAATGCAATGCCTTTATCCTCATTATAACCATGTACAATGCAAGGCCGTTATCCTCATTATAACCATGTACAATGCAAGGCTTTATCCTCATTATAACCATGTACAATGCAAGGCCTTTATCCTCATTATAACCATGTACAATGCAAGGCCTTTATCCTCATTATAACCATGTACAATGCAAGGCCTTTATCCTCATTATAACCATGTACAATGCAAGGCCTTTATCCTCATTATAACCATGTACAATGCAAGGCCGTTATCCTCATTATAACCATGTACAATGCAAGGCCTTTATCCTCATTATAACCATGTACAATGCAAGGCCTTTATCCTCATTATAACCATGTACAATGCAATGCCTTTATCCTCATTATAACCATGTACAATGCAAGGCCGTTATCCTCATTATAACCATGTACAATGCAAGGCTTTATCCTCATTATAACCATGTACAATGCAAGGCCTTTATCCTCATTATAACCATGTACAATGCAAGGCCTTTATCCTCATTATAACCATGTACAATGCAAGGCCTTTATCCTCATTATAACCATGTACAATGCAAGGTCTTTATCCTCATTATAAACATGTACAATGCAAGGCCTTTATCCTCATTATAACCATGTACAATGCAAGGCCTTTATCCTCATTATAACCATGTACAATGCAAGGCCTTTATCCTCATTATAACCATGTACAATGCAAGGCCTTTATCCTCATTATAACCATGTACAATGCAAGGCCTTTATCCTCATTATAACCATGTACAATGCAAGGCCTTTATCCTCATTATAACCATGTACAATGCAAGGCCGTTATCCTCATTATAACCATGTACAATGCAAGGTCTTTATCCTCATTATAACCATGTACAATGCAAGGCCTTTATCCTCATTATAACCATGTACAATGCAATGCCTTTATCCTCATTATAACCATGTACAATGCAAGGCCTTTATCCTCATTATAACCATGTACAATGCAAGGCCTTTATCCTCATTATAACCATGTACAATGCAAGGCCTTTATCCTCATTATAACCATGTACAATGCAAGGCCTTTATCCTCATTATAAACATGTACAATGCAATGCCTTTATCCTCATTATAACCATGTACAATGCAAGGCCTTTATCCTCATTATAACCATGTACAATGCAATGCCTTTATCCTCATTATAAACATGTACAATGCAAGGCCTTTATCCTCATTATAACCATGTACAATGCAAGGCCTTTATCCTCATTATAACCATGTACAATGCAAGGCCTTTATCCTCATTATAAACATGTACAATGCAAGGCCTTTATCCTCATTATAACCATGTACAATGCAAGGCCTTTATCCTCATTATAAACATGTACAATGCAAGGCCTTTATCCTCATTATAAACATGTACAATGCAAGGCCTTTATCCTCATTATAAACATGTACAATGCAAGGCCTTTATCCTCATTATAAACATGTACAATGCAAGGCCTTTATCCTCATTATAAACATGTACAATGCAAGGCCTTTATCCTCATTATAAACATGTACAATGCAATGCCTTTATGCTCATTATAACCATGTACAATGCAAGGCCTTTATCCTCATTATAACCATGTACAATGCAAGGCCGTTATCCTCATTATAACCATGTACAATGCAAGGTCTTTATCCTCATTATAACCATGTACAATGCAAGGCCTTTATCCTCATTATAACCATGTACAATGCAATGCCTTTATCCTCATTATAACCATGTACAATGCAAGGCCTTTATCCTCATTATAACCATGTACAATGCAAGGCCTTTATCCTCATTATAACCATGTACAATGCAAGGCCTTTATCCTCATTATAACCATGTACAATGCAAGGCCTTTATCCTCATTATAAACATGTACAATGCAATGCCTTTATCCTCATTATAACCATGTACAATGCAAGGCCTTTATCCTCATTATAACCATGTACAATGCAAGGCCTTTATCCTCATTATAAACATGTACAATGCAAGGCCTTTATCCTCATTATAACCATGTACAATGCAAGGCCTTTATCCTCATTATAACCATGTACAATGCAAGGCCTTTATCCTCATTATAACCATGTACAATGCAAGGCCTTTATCCTCATTATAAACATGTACAATGCAAGGCCTTTATCCTCATTATAACCATGTACAATGCAAGGCTTTATCCTCATTATAACCATGTACAATGCAATGTCTTTATCCTCATTATAACCATGTACAATGCAAGGCCTTTATCCTCATTATAACCATGTACAATGCAAGGCCTTTATCCTCATTATAACCATGTACAATGCAAGGCCTTTATCCTCATTATAACCATGTACAATGCAATGTCTTTATCCTCATTATAACCATGTACAATGCAAGGCCTTTATCCTCATTATAAACATGTACAATGCAAGGCCTTTATCCTCATTATAACCATGTACAATGCAAGGCCTTTATCCTCATTATAACCATGTACAATGCAAGGTCTTTATCCTCATTATAACCATGTACAATGCAAGGCCTTTATCCTCATTATAACCATGTACAATGCAAGGCCTTTATCCTCATTATAACCATGTACAATGCAATGCCTTTATCCTCATTATAACCATGTACAATGCAAGGCCTTTATCCTCATTATAAACATGTACAATGCAAGGCCTTTATCCTCATTATAACCATGTACAATGCAAGGCCTTTATCCTCATTATAACCATGTACAATGCAAGGTCTTTATCCTCATTATAACCATGTACAATGCAAGGCCTTTATCCTCATTATAACCATGTACAATGCAAGGCCTTTATCCTCATTATAACCATGTACAATGCAAGGTCTTTATCCTCATTATAACCATGTACAATGCAAGGCCTTTATCCTCATTATAACCATGTACAATGCAAGGCCTTTATCCTCATTATAACCATGTACAATGCAATGCCTTTATCCTCATTATAACCATGTACAATGCAAGGCCTTTATCCTCATTATAACCATGTACAATGCAAGGCCTTTATCCTCATTATAACCATGTACAATGCAAGGCCTTTATCCTCATTATAACCATGTACAATGCAAGGCCTTTATCCTCATTATAAACATGTACAATGCAAGGCCTTTTATCCTCATTATAACCATGTACAATGCAAGGCCTTTATCCTCATTATAACCATGTACAATGCAAGGCCTTTATCCTCATTATAACCATGTACAATGCAAGGCCTTTATCCTCATTATAACCATGTACAATGCAAGGCCTTTATCCTCATTATAACCATGTACAATGCAATGCCTTTATCCTCATTATAACCATGTACAATGCAAGGCCGTTATCCTCATTATAACCATGTACAATGCAAGGCCTTTATCCTCATTATAAACATGTACAATGCAAGGCCTTTATCCTCATTATAACCATGTACAATGCAAGGCCGTTATCCTCATTATAACCATGTACAATGCAAGGCCGTTATCCTCATTATAACCATGTACAATGCAAGGCCTTTATCCTCATTATAAACATGTACAATGCAAGGCCTTTATCCTCATTATAACCATGTACAATGCAAGGCCTTTATCCTCATTATAACCATGTACAATGCAAGGCCTTTATCCTCATTATAACCATGTACAATGCAATGTCTTTATCCTCATTATAACCATGTACAATGCAATGCCTTTATCCTCATTATAACACATGTACAATGCAAGGCCTTTATCCTCATTATAACCATGTACAATGCAAGGCCTTTATCCTCATTATAACCATGTACAATGGCAATGGCCTTTATCCTCATTATAACATGTACAATGCAAGGCCTTTATCCTCATTATAACATGTACAATGCAAGGCCTTTATCCTCATTATAACCATGTACAATGCAAGGCCTTTATCCTCATTATAAACATGTACAATGCAAGGCCTTTATCCTCATTATAAACATGTACAATGCAAGGCCTTTATCCTCATTATAACCATGTACAATGCAAGGCCTTTATCCTCATTATAACCATGTACAATGCAAGGCCTTTATCCTCATTATAACCATGTACAATGCAAGGCCTTTATCCTCATTCATAACCATGTACAATGCAAGGCCTTTATCCTCATTATAACCATGTACAATGCAAGGCCTTTATCCTCATTATAACCATGTACAATGCAAGGCCTTTATCCTCATTATACATGTACAATGCAAGGCCTTTATCCTCATTATAAACATGTACAATGCAAGGCCTTTATCCTCATTATAACCATGTACAATGCAAGGCCTGTATCCTCATTATAACCATGTACAATGCAAGGCCTTTATCCTCATTATAACCATGTACAATGCAAGGCCGTTATCCTCATTATAACCATGTACAATGCAAGGCCTTTATCCTCATTATAACCATGTACAATGCAAGGCCTTTATCCTCATTATAACCATGTACAACGCAAGGCCTTTATCCTCATTATAACCATGTAACAATGCAAGGGCCTTTATCCTCATTATAACCATGTACAATGCAAGGCCTTTATCCTCATTATAACCATGTACAATGCAAGGGCTTTATCCTCATTATAACCATGTACAATGCAAGGCCTTTATCCTCATTATAACCATGTACAATGCAAGGCCTTTATCCTCATTATAACCATGTACAATGCAAGGCCGTTATCCTCATTATAACCATGTACAATGCAAGGCCGTTATCCTCATTATAACCATGTACAATGCAAGGCCTTTATCCTCATTATAACCATGTACAATGCAAGGCCTTTATCCTCATTATAACCATGTACAATGCAAGGCCTTTATCCTCATTATAACCATGTACAATGCAAGGCCTTTATCCTCATTATAACCATGTACAATGCAAGGCCTTTATCCTCATTATAACCATGTACAATGCAAGGCCTTTATCCTCATTATAAACATGTACAATGCAATGCCTTTATCCTCATTATAACCATGTACAATGCAAGGGCTTTATCCTCATTATAACCATGTACAATGCAAGGCCTTTATCCTCATTATAAACATGTACAATGCAAGGCCTTTATCCTCATTATAAACATGTACAATGCAAGGCCTTTATCCTCATTATAAACATGTACAATGCAAGGCCTTTATCCTCATTATAACCATGTACAATGCAAGGCCTTTATCCTCATTATAACCATGTACAATGCAAGGCTTTATCCTCATTATAAACATGTACAATGCAAGGCCTTTATCCTCATTATAACCATGTACAATGCAAGGCCTTTATCCTCATTATAAACATGTACAATGCAAGGCCTTTATCCTCATTATAACCATGTACAATGCAAGGCCTTTATCCTCATTATAACCATGTACAATGCAAGGCCTTTATCCTCATTATAACCATGTACAATGCAAGGCCTTTATCCTCATTATAAACATGTACAATGCAAGGCCTTTATCCTCATTATAACCATGTACAATGCAAGGCCTTTATCCTCATTATAAACATGTACAATGCAAGGCCTTTATCCTCATTATAACCATGTACAATGCAAGGCTTTATCCTCATTATAAACATGTACAATGCAAGGCCTTTATCCTCATTATAACCATGTACAATGCAAGGCCTTTATCCTCATTATAACCATGTACAATGCAATGCCTTTATCCTCATTATAACCATGTACAATGCAAGTCCTTTATCCTCATTATAACCATGTACAATGCAAGGCCTGTATCCTCATTATAACCATGTACAATGCAAGGCCTTTATCCTCATTATAACCATGTACAATGCAAGGCCTTTATCCTCATTATAACCATGTACAATGCAAGGCTTTATCCTCATTATAACCATGTACAATGCAAGGCCTTTATCCTCATTATAACCATGTACAATGCAAGGCCTTTATCCTCATTATAACCATGTACAATGCAAGGCCTTTATCCTCATTATAACCATGTACAATGCAAGGCCTTTATCCTCATTATAACCATGTACAATGCAAGGCCTTTATCCTCATTATAACCATGTACAATGCAAGGCCTTTATCCTCATTATAAACATGTACAATGCAAGGCCTTTATCCTCATTATAACCATGTACAATGCAAGGGCTTTATCCTCATTATAAACATGTACAATGCAAGGCCTTTATCCTCATTATAACCATGTACAATGCAAGGCCTTTATCCTCATTATAAACATGTACAATGCAAGGCCAGGACTCAGGTATACTCAGGTACATTCAGCCTCAGCAGCGAAGGCATTTCCCAGCAGACCCCTCCCACTACCTGTTGGTGGCGAAGTTGAGAGCGGAGTTGTGGGCGTGCAGAAGGTGACCCGTGCTATCGTGGAAGTAGACGCTGAAGGTGAGTATTGTTCCCAGAGGAACAGCAGAGAGAGCGTCTCTGCTGGCTGTGTACAGAACCGGCCCGGTACTGAACCGCACATACGCCACCGGAACCACCTGAAACAAACACAGCCGTGCGGTAGGGCATGGACACGGGACATAATAACATGGAAGAACAGGAATGCAGGTTCAATCTTGGACTTGATCATCTATGTTAAGACTCATGTGGAAATGAGCGCGTGTCATCATATAGAGGGGGCATGTCCTCATGCAGAGGGGGGGTGTCTTCATGCAGAGGGGGCGTGTCCTCATGCAGAGGGGGTGTGTCCTCATGCAGAGGGGCGTGTCATCATATAGAGGGGGCGTGTCCTCATGCAGAGGGGTTCTGTCCTCATGCAGAGGGGCGTGTCATCATATAGAGGGGGCGTGTCCTCATGCAGAGGGGTTCTGTCCTCATGCAGAGGGGTGTGTCATCATATAGAGGGGGCGTGTCCTCATGCAGAGGGGTTCTGTCCTCATGCAGAGGGGTTCTGTCCTCATGCAGAGGGGCGTGTCATCATATAGAGGGGGCGTGTCCTCATGCAGAGGGGTTCTGTCCTCATGCAGAGGGGTGTGTCATCATATAGAGGGGGCGTGTCCTCATGCAGAGGGGGTGTGTCCTCATGCAGATGGGCGTGTCATTATATAGAGGGGGGGTGTCCTTATGCAGATGGGCGTGTCCTAACACAGAGGGGGTGTGTTCTTATCCAGAAGTGTGTGCCTTTGCACGTGCAACATGCAGAGAGGATTTTTATAATGTAACACTCCACATCTGGAAGGATAGTCTTCCACTATAGCCTGTCTGTTTTTTTAATTTCCTCTCTTACCTACATTAATTTCATTGTCAAATGCCTTGTTGGGAAACTTGTGTTTTATGTCAGGTCCCCATTGTAAAAGAGATTTTGATCTCAATGGGGTTTTCCTGGTTAAATAAAAAATTATAATGAATAAATGTAATCCCCCACCAATAAGGACACACCCCTCTACATAAACAGCACTGATCAGTTATACAGACCTTCACAGCGAGGATTATGGTTTGATTGATGCCAAATGGCTCCTGAGAGGTGACTTGTAGAGAGGCGGAGCCAGTGAGAGATCCAGAAGACAGGTGGCCAGCTTCATCCACCTGTACCAACACCCCCTTATCAGGGCAATCCAGAACAAGGTATGACAGCTTGCCCACTCCATCCCTGCAAAACAAGAGCCAGAGGAAACTGGGAGGTACAGGGCTCTATCATTACCCAACAGGAAGTACAGGGCTCTATCATTACCCAACAGGAAGTACAGAGCTCTATCATTACCCAACAGGAATTACAGAGCTCTATCATTACCCAACAGGAAGTACAGAGCTCTATCATTACCCAACAGGAAGTACAGGGCTCTATCATTACACAACAGGAAGTACAGAGCTCTACCATTACCCAACAGGAAGTACAGGTCTCTACCATTACCCAACAGGAAGTACAGGGCTCTATCATTACCCAACAGGAAGTACAGAGCTCTATCATTACCCAACAGGAAGTACAGGGCTCTATCATTACTAACAGGAAGTACAGGGCTCTATCAATACCCAACAGGAAGTACAGAGCTCTATCATTACCTAATAGGAAGTACAGGGCTCTATCATTACCCAACAAGAAGTACAGAGCTCTATCATTACCTAACAGGAAGTACAGAGCTCTATCATTACCCAACAGGAAGTACAGAGCTCTATCATTACCCAACAGGAAGTACAGAGCTCTATCATTACCCAACAGGAAGTACAGGGCTCTATCATTACACAACAGGAAGTACAGAGCTCTACCATTACCCAACAGGAAGTACAGGTCTCTACCATTACCCAACAGGAAGTACAGGGCTCTATCATTACCCAACAGGAAGTACAGAGCTCTATCAATACCCAACAGGAAGTACAGGGCTCTGTCAATACTCAACAGGAAGTACAGGTCTCTGCCTTGATTCAGACTAAAGACAATACCAGGAAGTAGACGGCTGTCACAACTTAGGCTACGTCCCAATATTCTTCACTCCCCACCTCCGTTCCTTCACTCCCCCACTACCACTCCTCTCCTACCCGGAAGTATGCAAAACTGCCTGAACGTTTTGAGTACAAGTATTTACATGTACAGTAAGCAATGTACCAGGCATTGCGGTTTGCGCCGGGACATTAATTAATATGTGACAATTTATACGTAAGTAAGATGTAATCAGCAACTTTAAATTAAAACACAAAAGATCCGTTTCCGGGGCACGGAGTAGAGGAGGTGGTAGTGGAGGAAGGGAGGGTGCATTTTTTGACTATTGGGACGCACCCACAGACATCCCCAGACAGTCGCTTTAGGTACTCTGTAACTCTGTGGTTTGGTAACCTGTATATCTCAGAAATGCATAAAACCTGCTTATTTTACCTGTTAGTCTGAAGCTTTAGTAAGGAGTTTGGGGACATCCGGATATCCTCCACCTCCACTTGAGGATTCACTAAGTGCAGCCTGTCGTACACCTGCATACAACTACATATCATACACCTGTGCATGACGCAACATATCATACACCTGTGCATGACGCAACACATAATACACCTGTGCATGACGCAACATATCATACACCTGTGCATGATGTAACATATCATACACCTGTACATGACGCAACATATCATACACCTGTACATGACGCAACATATCACACACCTTTACATGATGCAACATATCATACACCTTTACATGACGCAACATATCATACACCTTTACATGACGCAACATATCATACACATGTACATGACGCAACATATCATACACCTGTACATGACGCAACATATCATACACCTGTACATGACGCAACATATCATACACCTTTACATGACGCAACATATCATACACCTGTACATGACGCAACATATCATACACCTGTACATGACGCAACATATAATACACCTGTACATGACGCAACATATCATACACCTTTACATGACGCAACATATCATACACCTGTGCATGACGCAACATATCATACACCTTTACATGATGCAACATATCATACACCTGTACATGACGCAACATATCATACACCTTTACAAACGACTCAGGTGTGCTGTACCTGGATTTGGATCTCATCTGAGAGTTCTGCTCCATTTCCCAGCAGGTGACCCGCCTGTGGATCTGTGGCTCTGACTGTCACCTTCAGACCCGTGCGACCCTTCGTCCGCCCGTTCACACTCATGGAAAAGCAGTGCACGGGCTGCAGCTGCACAGACGCCTGCAGGAGAAACACAGAGCTGCACTTACACAGCGCTAACACAGAGCTGCACTTACACAGCGCTAACACAGAGCTGCACTAACACAGCGCTAACACAGTGCTGCACTAACACAGCGCTAACACAGAGCTGCACTAACACTGCGCTAACACAGAGCTACACTAACGGCGCTAACACAGAGCTACACTAACTGCGCTAACACAGAGCTGCACTTACACAGCGCTAACACAGAGCTGCACTAACACAGCGCTAACACAGAGCTGCACTAACAGAGCGCTAACACAGCGCTAACACAGAGCTGCACTAACACAGCGCTAACACAGAGCTGCACTAACACAGAGCCGCAATTATACAGCGCTAACACAGAGCTGCGCTAACACAGAGCTACACTAATGGCGCTAACACAGAGCTACACTAACTGCGCTAACACAGAGCTGCACTAACACAGCGCTAACACAGAGCTGCGCTAACACAGCGCCACACTAACACAGCGCTAACACAGAGCTGCACTAACACTGCGCTAACACAGAGCTGCACTAACACAGCGCTAACACAGAGCTGCACTAACACTGCGCTAACACAGAGCTGCACTAACACTGCGCTAACACAGAGCCGCACTAACACAGCGCTAACACAGAGCTGCACTAACACTGTGCTAACACAGAGCTACACTAACGGCACTAACACAGAGCTACACTAACTGTGCTAACACAGAGCTGCACTTACACAGCGCTAACACAGAGCTGCACTAACACAGCGCTAACACAGAGCTACACTAACACTGCACTAACACAGAGCTGCACTAACACAGCGCTAACACAGAGCTGCACTAACACTGCACTAACACAAAGCTGCACTAACACAGCGCTAACACAGAGCCGCACTAACACAGCGCTAACACAGAGCTGCACTAACACTGCGCTAACACAGAGCTACACTAACGACGCTAACACAGAACTACACTAACTGCGCTAACACAGAGCTGCACTAACACAGCGCTAACACAGAGCTGCGCTAACACAGAGCTGCGCTAACACAGCGCCACACTAACACAGCGCTAACACAGAGCTGCACTAACACAGAGCCGCACAAACACTGCGCTAACACAGAGCTGCACTAACACTGCGCTAACACAGAGTCGCACTAACACAGCGCTAACACAGAGCTGCACTAACACTGCGCTAACACAGAGCTGCACTAACACAGAGCTGCACTAACACAGAACTGCACTTACACAGAGCTGCACTAACACAGAACTGCACTTACACAGCACTAACACAAAGCTACACTAACACTGCGCTAACACAGAGCGGCACTTACACAGCGCTAACACAGAGCTACACTAACTGCGCTAACACAGAGCTGCACTAACACAGCGCTAACACAGTGCTGCACTTACACAGCGCTAACACAGAGCTGCACTAACACAGCGCTAACACAGAGCTGCACTTACACAGCGCTAACACAGAGCTGCACTAACACAGCGCTAACACAGAGCTGCACTAACACTGCACTAACACAGAGCTGCACTAACACAGCGCTAACACAGAGCCGCACTAACACAGCGCTAACACAGAGCTGCCCTAACACAGAGCTACACTAACGACGCTAACACAGAACTACACTAACTGCGCTAACACAGAGCTGCACTAACACAGCGCTAACACAGAGCTGCGCTAACATAGCGCCACACTAACACAGCGCTAACACAGAGCTGCACTAACACAGAGCTGCACTAACACTGCGCTAACACAGAGCTGCACTTACACAGCGCTAACACAGAGCCGCACAAACACTGCGCTAACACAGAGCTGCACTAACACTGCGCTAACACAGAGTCGCACTAACACAGCGCTAACACAGAGCTGCACTAACACAGCGCTAACACAGAGCTGCACTAACACAGCGCTAACACAGTGCTGCACTAACACAGCGCTAACACAGAGCTGCACTAACACAGAACTGCACTTACACAGAGCTGCACTAACACAGAACTGCACTTACACAGCACTAACACAAAGCTACACTAACACTGCGCTAACACAGAGTGGCACTTACACAGCGCTAACACAGAGCTACACTAACTGCGCTAACACAGAGCTGCACTAACACAGCGCTAACACAGAGCTGCACTTACACAGCGCTAACACAGTGCTGCACTTACACAGCTCTAACACAGAGCTGCACTAACACAGCGCTAACACAGAGCTGCACTAACACAGTGCTAACACAGAGCTGCACTAACACAGCGCTAACACAGAGCTGCACTAACACTGTGCTAACACAGAGCTGCACTTACACAGCACTAACACAGAGCTGCACTTACACAGCGCTAACACAGAGCTGCACTAACTGCGCTAACACAGAGCTGCACTAACACAGCGCTAACACAGAGCTGCACTTACACAGCGCTAACACAGAGCCGCACAAACACTGCGCTAACACAGAGCTGCACTAACACAGAGCTGCACTAACACTGCGCTAACACAGATCGCACTAACACAGCGCTAACACAGAGCTGCACTAACACAGCGCTAACACAAAGCTGCACTAACACAGCGCTGCACTAACACAGAGCTGCACTAACACAGAACTGCACTTACACAGAGCTGCACTAACACAGAACTGCACTTACACAGCACTAACACAAAGCTACACTAACACTGCGCTAACACAGAGCGGCACTTACACAGCGCTAACACAGAGCTACACTAACTGCGCTAACACAGAGCTGCACTAACACAGCGCTAACACAGTGCTGCACTTACACAGCTCTAACACAGAGCTGCACTAACACAGCGCTAACACAGAGCTGCACTAACACAGTGCTAACACAGAGCTGCACTAACACAGCGCTAACACAGAGCTGCACTAACACTGTGCTAACACAGAGCTGCACTAACACTGTGCTAACACAGAGCTGCACTAACACTGTGCTAACACAGAGCTGCACTAACACTGTGCTAACACAGAGCTGCACTAACACAGTGCTAACACAGAGCTGCACTAACACTGTGCTAACACAGAGCTGCACTTACACAGCACTAACACAGAGCTGCACTTACACAGCGCTAACACAGAGCTGCACTTACACAGCGCTAACACAGAGCTGTACTAACACTGCGCTAACACTGAGCCGCACTAACTGCGCTAACACAGAGCTGCACTAACACTGCGCTAACACAGAGCTGCACTTACACAGCAGTAACACAGAGCTGCACTTACACAGCGCTAACACAGAGCTACACTAACACTGCGCTAACACAGAGCTGCACTTACACAGCGCTAACACAGAGCTGCACTAAGACAGCGCTAACACAGAGCTGCACTTACACAGCGCTAACACAGAGCTGCACTAACTGCGCTAACACAGAGCTGCACTTACACTGCGCTAACACAGAGCTGCACTAACACAGCGCCGCACTAACTGCGCTAACACAGAGCTGCACTAACTGCGCTAACACAGAGCTGCATTTACACAGCGCTAACACAGAGCTGTACTTACACAGCGCTAACACAGAGCTGCACTTACACAGCGCTAACACAGAGCTATGCCAACACCAAAAGATACTGGGCCTCATTTATCAATATGGTCGTAAAGAATGAAATTCTCACGTGTGATTCATCAAACTTGTGAAAATCACTGATCTGAGCGTAAATGTATAATAAATTAGACTTGATCGTATATTAAGAAGCGCGTTCACATCATTATGAATTACCACACTCACACACCCATTTTATTATCTATATTTGGCAATGCCACCTCCTTTAAAGAGTAAGTACACCTACTGTCCCAGCCTGTCTCCGCTGTCTGAGCTGTGTCGATAGGCTATAACTGGGATCAAACTGTCAAACTAGAAGTTGCACATCAAATACGAATCAAGATTAAGCAACTGCATGGCCTATTTCTCACCTCAAATATTTTCAGAAACATATTTTAGTGGACTATTTATGTGGAATAAGAGTTTATGAACAGGACGCCACGTTGTTCCGGTTTAAAAATGTGGAGCCAAAACGAAAGTAACGTAGTGGGTGCCGGCTGTTTCCGATGTGGCCTACAACAATTATCCATATGAAGTAGAGGTACCTCCAAAGAGGTACTCTGACATCACGATAGGGGCAGGGGCAGAAAGGAAATTTCAACCGTTAGGGGCGGCAGAAAGGAAATTTCAACCGTTAGGGGCGGCAGAAAGACGCCTTTTTACCAGTTCCTTATGATATACAATATTATTTCTGAATTGTTGAACGGAATAACAATTTCATTATAAGGTAGGCATACAAACACGTTTCCAGCGAAAAGAAGTGATCTAGAGTGTACATACCCTTTAAAACACAAATGCCAACATGGTTAATATAGGTAACAGGAGAGCAAATGATTTTTCTGTGAGGGTAAACTTGAAATGCTTATGAATGAACAAGAAAATAAACATGTGCTTATTGGAAGCATTAGTAGTGGTGTGCAGCCTAGCTCAAAAGCCGCTATGTGGCAGAGGATAAGACTAAAATGCTTCCTCTGAACTACAGCCGAGATTAAAATTTTAAAAAGAAAATGACATTCACAAAAAAAGTTCTGCCGGACGGTACAGGAAATGGCATCCCGGACCTCTCGTCTGCAGAAGAGAAGGTGGGGGATATAATTGGGAAAGTGGCCGTGTAAGGAGTGAAAGAAGACACAACTGTGACTTGATTCGTCAAGATTTCAAGATTCTATCACATCGGTTGCGACATTTGTTAGGTCTTCCAGGCTAATAAAACTAGATCGGATTTATAGAAAAAATATGAAAACAGTTTTGTGTCTTGCATACAACATGACTGGTGATGTGCAATTATTTTCATATGGCTGTCTGCAATAAATCTTTATACAGAGGCTCTTTCCTGATGTAATCATTTTCACAGGCTTCTGCTTCATTCCATTTAGGCTGCACAATAGCAATTAAACTAATAGTGATTAAAACTCTACTTAATCAGATACTATTTTTGCCAACTAGGCTACACAACGTACGTCTACAGCCACAACGCATAGGTCAAGTGCATTTTAAAATATTGCCCAGATGCATTAACTGCTTTTAATACTTTCATAAATGGAATGACTTGGATATGCCATTTTTATGATCAGCTACTCATTTAAGGCGAACTCTGATTTTAAAGCTCACATAACCTATGTTTGATGAATGACTTGTTCCTCTCTCTGGACTGTGGCTGTATTACTATTCTTGTTTTACTTGACCTGAGTGCTGCCTTTGATACTATAGAACATCATATTCTCCTCCACAGGCTAGAAACTCGAGTTGGTCTTACCGGGCATGCTCTTATGTGGTTTAAATCTTATCTCTTTGATAGATCCCAGTTTGTTAGGGTAAACAAAAAAATAAATCCCAAAATACCTGTGTGAAGGCAAGATGCAGAAACACTGCTTTGGAATGTGGCTTCTTTAGTATCTATGATCTTATTGTTGAAAGTTTAGTTTAACAGAATCATTTTGATATAAATCATTTTGTATGCAGACAGTTTTTGAGGAATTATGTTTTTTTTTTTTTTTACAGGCATAAGGAATGTATTCTATGTCTATGTGAAAAGATTTTGGTTGAAATAAAAATTTGAAAAGCATGGTTCCAGTGGACAGGATGTTATACACGATGCAATCACCCGCTCAGAATGCCTCACCTCAGAGTGCCGTGTGTGGAGCTGCAGGACGTCCCGCTTTGACACTGACCAATGGAAGGTGAGCCCGGGCAGGGCGGAGCCAAATGAGAAGGGTGTCTGGCTGCTGGTCATCCCCGTAACATACACAGGCATCTACACAGCACAGATATCATATCCATAACACACAGGTATTTATACAGCACAGATATCATCTCCATAACACACAGGTATTTATACAGCACAGATATCATCTCCATAACACACAGGTATTCATACAGCACAGATATCATCTCCATAACACACAGGTATTTATACAGCACAGATATCATCTCCATAACACACAGGTATTTATACAGCACAGATATCATCTCCATAACACACATTGGGATGGCAGGTATGCCATCCGCCAAGTTACGGCTTGGCGGGGCATGCCCCATACCTATACAGCACCGAGAGTTTGCCATTTTTCAGGGTTTCCTACAGAAGTAACCACAATGACCATAGACACACAGCCCTTAAAAACATTAACTTCTGTATGTTCTGACCTCATGTAACCACACAGCATTCAGATACAACTTCACACATCCACACAATAAAGCCCCAAACTTGGGTTATTTTGCCGTTTTTTCTCCTTCCTCTTCCGCTTCTTCTTCTTCCCATTTTCCTGCCAAACTGCCTGCCTCCGTCGCAATGTTATCCAATGGGGAGAATTATTATTTGAGGGTATGGTCCGTATACCTGCTCATCAAGCTTGTTTTTTAATGTTAATGTAGCTAATGGCTTCATGCTTTCCAAGAAGCTATTGTGGCTTAGTGGTTAAGACTGCAGCCTCTCACACAGTGGATAGTGGGTTCGAGCCCAGCAGGGCACATGTATTTTCCACAAAAACAATGTGCAACTGTTAAGTACTTTTCATTTCTTAGACTGTTATTATTTTCACATTGACACATTAACGTATTTTTATTGCAAAGGCAAAAGAGGTTTACAATATTAACTGTTCAATGTTTCACTTGTATTATATCACACAAAAGCGAGCGTCCGGTTTGGGGAGGGTGTTACGCTCTGCTCTTGCGGTCATGACTGACTGACTGTGGAAACCCCTTGCCTCGGCCAACATTTATTTATAAATTTATTTCTTCACTTCAGCTCTGTTCACTTTATCCTTTTCGCACATAACACAAGGTCACCATAAAATTAACTACGAGGAAAATTAAAAATTTACGATAATAGCCTACATTAAAAATTGAGGATAGCCTCTTTTTTTTCTCTCTCTTTGCAAACCTTTAAGCGATCGGATTTATAAACCGCCAATTCCCCAAACATATATGATTCATGGTTAGTCACTTATAAATAAATAGATAGCCTCCGAATGTGACTCTAGTCTACGCTACTCTGCTGATAATGTAGCTTACTGCAAACACTTTTAATTATAATAATAATAAAAAGCAGAATAATCTCTGCTATGTACTTTCTTAGTAGTATCTACTGTTTTCTTTCTGGCTAAGATTCCTGGGAAATATGCGTTGTCCAATTAAGCTTGTTCGCCAACGTTACTTCCTGCTTCTCGTCAGGAAGCAGAAACAAGCTAGGCTACTACGAAGCGAATCAACATGGATTATAGCCTACATTCATTGCACTACAGAAAACGAAACTAAACCTAGCTGTCCGGTACCAAAAGATTTCACGCAGGTAATGTTCTACACTACCGGAAAAAAACTCTGCTGTGCAGAAACTCACTAGCTCGCTCGCTAGCTTGTAGCCCACACATTAAATGTATTTCATAGAATACTAATAGCCCTATTTTAAAACTGTATTTCCATATTTTACTGATGCAAACTATTTAGGCTGTACTAGCTATTTAGACTATGTCTTTCAGCTAGAATGTGTTTGCGTTTAGCCCATTATGCATGTATGTCTCCATGTAGACTTGGTTCATTAATTTACATGCTTCTTCATGATCTAGTTTATTTAGTGTGAGCTACGATAGGCAATATTGTTAGTTGTAACTTTGCCACATTTTGATATCAAGACTTTTAAAGGCAGGCCTAGTTTTTGCAAGTTGTAATTAAGAACTTATGGACAGCGCTATGTAGGCTATGCGTGAGTAACTTGGCTTTAAAAAAATTAAAAATAAATAAAATTAAAATACATTTAAAAAATTAAAAATTTTTTACGTCGTAGACGTTTTTTTATCTGATATATTTATACAGCACAGATATATCATACCTGCTACAAACACAGGCATTTATACAGGACAGATATATCATACCTGTTACAAACACAGGCATTTATACAGCAGATGGAATTACCTGGGTCCCAGTCTGCATCCTAGTGATGGGCGCTCGAATTCTGATCCCTGTCAGCTGCACAATTTCCACCTCCACCTGATCCTGTTCAGAGAGAGATGGGGGAGGGGTGGGGTAGTGAGTAATATGGAGGCATTTTTGTCTCACAAACCTGTAGAATGGATTCACAAATCTGTAAATTAATGTTGCAAACTTGTACATAAAACTGAAACACATCCATGGATTACAACGCTACGAATCTGCTCCTGTGGATTACATATAATTTTTGTCAATGATTGTGAAAACATTGAGATTTCTGAGACTTTTTCTACATAAATACCGCCATAGAGTAAATACAGAGAGTGAGAGAAAGAGTAAATACAGAGTACTTCACATTCACACAAAACCCCCCAAACAAAGATCCAGTTTTTACGCACGCACGCAGACCTCAGTAGTGTGATCAAACAACTAGCCCTGAGATGACCATTCTGCATGTGTAAAATGTGTGACTCGTTACCTGAGATGACCATTCTGCATGTGTAAAATGTGTGACTCGTTACCTGAGATGACCATACTGCATGTGTAAAATGTGTGACTCGTTACCTGAGATGACCATTCTGCATGTGTAAAATGTGTGACTCGTTACCTGAGATGACCATTCTGCATGTGTAAAATGTGTGACTCGTTACCTGAGATGACCATTCTGCATGTGTAAAATGTGTGACTCGTTACCTGAGATGACCATACTGCATGTGTAAAATGTGTGACTCGTTACCTGAGATGACCATACTGCATGTGTAAAATGTGTGACTCGTTACCTGAGATGACCATTCTGCATGTGTAAAATGTGTGACTCGTTACCTGAGATGACCATTCTGCATGTGTAAAATGTGTGACTCGTTACCTGAGATGACCATACTGCATGTGTAACATGTGTGACTCGTTACCTGAGATGACCATACTGCATGTGTAAAATGTGTGACTCGTTACCTGAGATGACCATACTGCATATGACCTACCTTAGCGCCACTGGCTTGGGTTCGATAGTCTTTCTTCTAACAATCTGATGTCTTCATGAGTGTGTCTGTGCCCAAACATGTCTGGGTTTTTTGCTGTTTCTGCACTGCTCTGTGTGTGTGTTTGCGGATTGTTTGTCTTGCTAAACCCTGTTTTTGTCTACCGTGCCTTGCCTAACTTTTTTATTATAAATTTGTTTTTTTTAATTTTTATTTATTTATTTATTTTAAAAATTCTTTATAACCGATTGTAATGTTTATCATCTCTCCATGATTCTTTTAAACTCTGTTTTATTGCTGTAAAGTGTATTGAGACACCTTGGTGTGATTTTGCACTTTAAATAAACTTTGATTGATTGATTGATTGATGTGTAAAATGTGTGACTCGTTACCTGGGAAACCACCACCTGCTTTCCGCTCTCTACATCCACAGCCTGCACCCAGCCGGTCACGGTCACGTTTCCCGCAGCCACGCCCGAGACCTGGCCCATGCTGTTCACTGTCGCCATGTTGCCGTTGGTGATGGAGAAAAGGATATTGGACTGAGGGGGCCCCCCCTCTGATGTGATCTATTAGAAATTCACAACATGATATTACAATAGCGTTACAGTAACGTTACAGTAACGTTACATTGACAATCACAACCATTGCAATCACTTAGCAGACTCTTCGCTCTTATCCCCCCCCACACACACACCTGCATCATGGCCCCTACAATCACACACACACACATGCATCATGGCCCCTACAATCTCACACACACACACACACACACACACACACACACACACAACACACACATGCATCATGGCCCCTACAATCACACACACACACACACACACACACACACACACATGCATCATGGCCCCTACAATCACACACACACACACACACACACACACATGCATCATGGCCCCTACAATCACACACACACACACACACACACACACACACACACACATGCATCATGGCCCCTACAATCACACACACACACACACACATGCATCATGGCCCCTACAATCACACACACACACACACACACACACACACACACACACACACACACACACACACACACACATACCCACACACACACACACACACACACACATGCATCATGGCCCCTACAATCTCACACACACACACACACACACACACACACATGCATCATGGCCCCTACAATCACACACACACACACACACACACACACCTGCATCATGGCCCCTACAATCACACACACACACATGCATCATGGCCCCTACAATCTCACACACACACACACACACACACACACACACACACACACATGCATCATGGCCCCTACAATCACACACACACACACACACACACACACACACACACACACACACATGCATCATGGCCCCTACAATCACACACACACACACACACACACACACACACACACACACATGCATCATGGCCCCTACAATCACACACACACACACACACACATGCATCATGGCCCCTACAATCACACACACACACACACACACACACACACACACACACATGCATCATGGCCCCTACAATCTCACACACACACACACACACACACACACACACACACACACACACACACACACACACACACACACACACACACACACACACACACACACACACACACACACACACACACACACACACAGACACCTGCATCGGGAGATCTGGGGGACTCTTCTCCGGGTTATGATGGTATTGGAGGTAGATTACTGATATCCATTCAAGAATCCATTGTGAAGCCATTATCTCATATTTTTAATATATCACTGGAGAAGGGAATCGTCCCACAGGAACTTAAAATAGCTAAGATCATCCCTATTTATAAAGATGATGACCCAGCTGTCTTTAACCATTATAGACCTATATCCATCCTGCCTGCCTTGTCAAAAATACTCAAAAAGCTTGTCTATAAAAGATTAATTGAACATCTCAACAAGCACAATATTATTTACACTCTCACATCTTGGAATAAAAAACAATGCACTGCTTTGGTTCACCAGTTACCTTAAAGATAGACAGCAGTCTGTATCCTATAATGGGACCAATTCTCCTTTTCTTCCTTTACTTTGCGGTCTACCACAAGGTTCAATTCTTGGGCCTTTGTTATTTTTGATATATATCAATGACCTCCCTAACATCTCAGACAGGCTGTCGAAAATTTTATTTGCAGATGACACAAGTGTATTCTATTCACATAAAGATCCTGATACCATCATTAGGGTCTTAAATGAAGAACGTAACAAACTATCAATTTGGTTTAAATGCAACAAATTATCATTAAACATTAAAAAAACAAATTAAATTTTTTTTGGTCTCAATTTGTGATTTTTAACTCCTCATCTAAAGTTGTGATCGATGACATCCCCATAACTAGGGTGTGTTCTACACGATTCCTTGGTGTTCTGCTTGATGAATATTTATCATGGAAACCTCATATCATGGCCATAACTACAAAAATGGCCAAGAGTATTGGTATTCTTCGAAAAACACGTCACTTGATGAGCACTGAGGTTGCCACTATGTTATATCACTCTATGGTTTACCCATATATCAATTACTGTAATTTAGTTTGGGGTAGTACTCATCAGACCAAACTTGAGCCCATATACCGTCTGCAGAAACGAGCTCTAAGAATAATCAGCTGTGTACATCGAAGTCATTCTTCTCAGCCTCTATTTCTTAAGTTAGGTATCCTCAGTGTTTATCAAGTGAACCATCTCCAGATTGGTTTATTTGTGTATAGTTCTTTAAAAAGGGCCCTTCCCCCTTTCTTTCATGACATGTTTGCCCACAATTACCAATTTCATAATTACTCCACACGTAGCTCCTGTCTTCTTAGACCACCCCATTCCCGCACTTCCCAATCTCAGTTTAGTATACTCTATCGAGGGTCAAAGTTGTGGAACACTTTGCCTCCACATATTTTGGACTTTTCTTTTCTTAAGTTCAAAAGAGCACTGAAATCACATCTCTTAGTTCACCAATATTTTCCATATGGGCTCCCTATACAAACTGTGGTCTGATGGCTTTCTTCTCATAGAACTTGTTTTATTTTTTGTTGCATTTTGTTTATTTTTGTCATTATTTGTGAGTAGTTTCTTTACTTTTATTCTCACTAAACATGAAGCCGTATGGCATAAGTGCCTACTTCAGTGTTTATCTGTAGACCTGCTTGTATGTATTATGAATGAATGTTCCTTGTGTGTGAGTGTGTGTGTGTGTGTGTGTGTGGGGGGGGGGGGGGGGGGGGGGATTTTATATTGATGTAATCTGTCTACAATTTTGCTTTTTGGAGAATGCCACATACAAGCCCCTAGAGGGTTTTTAAGGCAATTCTCCTTCACATTTCTTTGTGGATTATATTGTATTATATGTAATTGTTTTTATATGTGTAAATAAAAAATGAACAAAATGAATGAACCTGCATCATGGCCCCTACAATCACACACACACACACACACACACACACACACACACACACACCTGCATCATGGCCCCTACAATCACACACACACACACACACACACACCTGCATCATGGCCCCTACAAACACACACACACACACACACACACACACACACACACACACCTGCATCATGGCCCCTACAATCACACACACACACACACACACACACACACACACACACCTGCATCATGGCCCCTACAATCACACACACACACACACACACACACACACACACACACCTGCATCATGGCCCCTACAATCACACACACACACACACACACACACACACACACACCTGCATCATGGCCCCTACAATCACACACACACACACACACACACACACACACACACACACACACACACACACCTGCATCATGGCCCCTACAATCACACACACACACACACACACACACACACACACACACACACACACACACCTGCATCATGGCTCCTACAATCACACACAACCTCCGAGGGAGCAGTCTGAAGGGCGGGAAGACCTGTAAACAGAAGCAGCCGTTAGTGACTGACTCGCCAAGTGAGGCCGCTATTCACCACCTATTTAAACCCTTAACATCATACAGCTACCGTTAATGTAGACATCTCTCACACACAGCTACCGCTAATGTAGACATCGCTCACACACAGCTACCGCTAATGTAGACATCTCTCACACAAGGCTACCGCTAATGTAGACATCTCTCACACAAGGCTACCGCTAATGTAGACATCTCTCACACACAGCTACCGTTAATGTAGACATCTCTCACACACAGCTACCGCTAATGTAGACGTCTCTCACACGCAGCTACTGCTAATGTAGACATCTCTCACACACAGCTACCGCTAATGTAGACATCGCTCACACACAGCTACCGCTAATGTAGACATCTCTCACACGCAGCTACCGCTAATGTAGACATCTCTCACACGCAGCTACCGCTAATGTAGACATCGCTCACACACAGCTACTGCTAATGTAGACATCTCTCACACACAGCTACTGCTAATGTAGACATCGCTCACACACAGCTACTGCTAATGTAGACATCTCTCACACACAGCTACCGCTAATGTAGACATCTCTCACACACAGCTACCGCTAATGTAGACATCTCTCACACGCAGCTACTGCTAATGTAGACATCGCTCACACACAGCTACTGCTAATGTAGACATCTCTCACACACAGCTACCGCTAATGTAGACATCTCTCACACGCAGCTACCGCTAATGTAGACATCTCTCACACACAGCTACCGCTAATGTAGACATCTCTCACACACAGCTACCGCTAATGTAGACATCTCTCACACACAGCTACCGCTAATGTAGACTGCTCACACAGAATATGTAACTCGTTTTAGCACAAAGAATTCTTAAGCAGTATAATGTACCTAGCATTAGCAAAACAATCCCCACCAGCCCAAATAATGCTAGAGCTAGGGTGTCCATTACAAAATGTCTCACAGAAAGAATGTGGTTGGAAAGTGTAGAGCCCTACTGTAGAAGTGTAGAACCCTACTGTAGAAGTGTAGAACCCTACTGTAGAAGTGTAGAACCCTACTATAGAAGTGTAGAACCCTACTGTAGAAGTGTAGAGCCCTACTGTAGAAGTGTAGAACCCTACTGTAGAAGTGTAGAACCCTACTATAGAAGTGTAGAACCCTACTGTAGAAGTGTAGAACCCTACTGTAGAAGTGTAGAACCCTACTATAGAAGTGTAGAACCCTACTGTAGAAGTGTAGAACCCTACTGTAGAAGTGTAGAGCCCTACTGTAGAAGTGTACAGCCCTACTGTAGAAGTGCAGAGCCCTACTGTAGAAGTGTACAGCCCTACTGTAGAAGTGTACAGCCCTACTGTAAAAGTGTAGAGCCCTACTGTAGAAGTGTAGAACCCTACTGTAGAAGTGTACAGCCCTACTGTAGAAGTGTACAGCCCTACTGTAGAAGTGTACAGCCCTACTGTAAAAGTGTAGAGCCCTACTGTAGAAGTGTAGAGCCCTACTGTAAAAGTGTAGAGCCCTACTGTAGAAGTGTACAGCCCTACTGTAGAAGTGTACAGCCCTACTGTAGAACCCTACTATAGAAGTGTAGAACCCTACTATAGAAGTGTAGAACCCTACTATAGAAGTGTAGAACCCTACTGTAGAAGTGTAGAACCCTACTGTAGAAGTGTAGAACCCTACTGTAGAAGTGTAGAACCCTACTGTAGAAGTGTAGAACCCTACTTCGATTTGCTGTGGAGCAGACATGACTCTTCTCCCACTTTTGTCCAACACCACGGCGGAAAGGGTGGTCTGGCCGACGGCTGCACCCTGAACCAGGAATACCGCTGTGTCCGACTCCAAAGACTCTGCCAGGTGTCTGCCAGTGAGAGACGGTGCTTAGCGCGCGCACACACACACACACACACACACCCCATAACCTCAGCGCTCATATACACACACCTCCCATAACCCTGAGCGCTCACGCACGCACGCACACACACACACACACACACACACACACACACACACACACACACACACACCTCCCTTAACCCTGAGGGCTCACGCACGCTCACGCACACACACACACACACACACACACACACACACACACACCTCCCTTAACCCTGAGGGCTCACGCACGCTCACGCACACACACACACACACACACACACACACCTCCCTTAACCCTGAGGGCTCACGCACACACACACACACACACACACACACACACCTCCCTTAACCCTGAGGGCTCACGCACGCTCACGCACACACACACACACACACACACACTGATCTTTGCACACTCATCTTTGCACACTTACGAGAGAGACACGATAGCAGAAGCTCCCTTCAGTTTCAGGTTCATTAGAGGAAAGTATCTTGCCAGAAAGGGCTGTTTCTGCTCATCCAGCACACGGACATACGCTCGCACTGTCTTCCCAATTTCCACCTGTAACACAGCAACTTTTACATCACTGCAATGATTTCTGTCAGTCCCAGTACTATTTTGAAATTCTCTGATCGCAGAAATGTATGCAAATTCAACCAATCCCTGCAATAATTTTGATGCTTTCCAATTTTCTCCAAGCCCTGCAATCCCCTGCATATAAAGGTCAAATCTGAAGAATGTTTACAAAACAAAATTGCATAAAATGGTCCAATCCAGAGTCATTATATTTTTTTGACTGTTGTCCAATGAAATCAGACATCAAGAAACGCACTTCCTTACAGAAATATAATTCACCACACTGACCACACTGGCATAAATAACGTGAACTCTCACTTGCCAACTTACTAAATTACAATTCTGGGCGCAATAATCACTAAAAAGCCCCCAACCACCACAGCCCCCACCCCCACCACCCCCCCCAACCCCGACTCACCTTGTCCACCACTCTGATATAAACCTCAACGATGTCAGAAATTCGCACGGCAGCAGTAGCGGGGGCCGGGAAGGCCAAGCAGAGGTCGTGCACCATCACCGCCACCAGACCTGGCTGTAGGGGGCGCACCTGAGAGACACAAAACCTGTTTCACCTGATTTCACCGGCAGGTAAACTACACACTTTAACAAACACACACCCTGTTACCTGCTCTACACACTGTAACACACACAGCATGTTACCTGCTCTACACACTAACACACACATCCTGTTACCTGCTCTACACACTAACACACACACACACACACACACACACACACACCCTGTTACCTGCAGTACACACTGTAACACACACACCCTGTTACCTGCTCTACACACTGTAACACACACAGCATGTTACCTGCTCTACACACTAACACACACATCCTGTTACCTGCTCTACACACTAACACACACACACACACACACACACACACACACACACACCACACACACACACACACACACACACACCCTGTTACCTGCAGTACACACACACACACACCCTGTTACCTGCTCTACACACAGTGACACATACACCCTGTTACCTGCTCTACACACTGTAACACACACATCCTGTTACCTGCAGACACACACACACACACACCCTGTTACCTGCTCTACACACTGTAACACACACACCCTGTTACCTGCTCTACACACTGTAACACACACACACACACACATCCTGTTACCTGCTGTACACACTGTAACACACACACACTGTTACCTGCAGACACACACACACACACACACACACACACACACACACACACACACACACACACACACACACACACACACACACACATCCTGTTACCTGCAGAGACACACACACACACACACCCTGTTACCTGCTCTACACACTGTAACACACACAGCCTGTTACCTGCTCTACACACTGTAAACACACACCCCTGTTACCTGCTCTACACACTGTAACACACACACCCTGTTACCTGCTCTACACACTGTAACACACACACCCTGTTACCTGCTCTACACACTAACACACACATCCTGTTACCTGCTCTACACACTGTAACACACACATCCTGTTACCTGCTCTACACACTGTAACACACACACCCTGTTACCTGCTCTACACACTGTAACACACACACCCTGTTACCTGCATACACACTGTAACACACACACCCTGTTACCTGCTCTACACACTGTAACACACACACCCTGTTACCTGCTCTACACACTGTAACACACACACCCTGTTACCTGCAGACACACACACACACACACACACACACACCCTGTTACCTGCTCTACACACTGTAACACACACACCCTGTTACCTGCTCTACACACTGTAACACACACACCCTGTTACCTGCTCTACACACTGTAACACACACACCCTGTTACCTGCTCTACACACTGTAACACATACACGCTGTTACCTGCTCTACACACTGTAACACACACCCGTTACCTGCTCTACACACTGTAACACATACACGCTGTTACCTGCTCTACACACGCAACACACACACCCTGTTACCTGCATACACACTATAACACACACACCCTGTTACCTGCTCTACACACTGTAACACACACACACACCCTGTTACCTGCTCTACACACTGTAACACACACACCCTGTTACCTGCTCTACACACTGTAACACACACACCCTGTTACCTGCTCTACACACTGTAACACACACACCCTGTTACCTGCTCTACACACTATAACACACACAGCCTGTTACCTGCTCTACACACTGTAACACACACACATCCTGTTACCTGCTCTACACACTGTAACACACACATCCTGTTACCTGCTCTACACACTGTAACACACACATCCTGTTTACCTGCAGACACACTGTAACACACACACCCTGTTACCTGCTCTACACACAGTAACACATACACCCTGTTACCTGCAGACACACACACACACACACACACACACACACACACACACACACCCTGTTACCTGCTCTACACACAGTAACACATACACCCTGTTGCCTGCAGACACACACACACACACACACCCTGTTACCTGCTCTACACACAGTAACACATACACCCTGTTACCTGCTCTACACACTGTAACACACACCCGTTACCTGCACTACACACAGTAACACACACACACCCTGTTACCTGCAGACACACACACACATCCTGTTACCTGCAGACACACACACACACAGTCAATTCACCTCAGCAGTTCCTTGGGATTCTCTGTAAACCAAATCCCGCTATTCCACCAGTGCTTGCGTTGACAAAGAAATACCCAGAACCTTCTTTTAGAGTCAATTCAGCCTGTGGAGCAAAGCAGCAGAGCAGCTTAAAGCTTAAAGCTATATTATGAGATTTCTCCATTTTGGCAACATCTGTGGTGACTGGTGGTCACAACAGCTTGTTTTTACACTCCAGTTCCACTGGAAACAAAGCTACACGCCAAAGCAAAGCACCATGGTTTGCTTGGGGGTGTAGCACAAAGAGCATATCGAGTGATTCATTTTCTTAGAAGATAATCATAGAGGTAGCACATTTTGGAGAAAGAAGGTAATATTCTTTTTTGGATTTTAGGCGCTTGCTCTTCCGCATTCAACGTTTCTGTGTGTGCGGCATCACATTTGAATACTTAGCGGAATTGTAGCACCCGACAACACCAATAGAAAATGGCATATAGAGGAGCAAACCAAGAACCAACTTGAAAAGATATCAAATACGGCATTCTTTTGATGTGGAAAAAAATTACATATTACAGAAGGTAATATAAACAGCTTTATAGAGGGGACCTAGCAAGGTGACCTAGCAGGGAGAAAATGCTTTGGAGAGGGGACCTACAAAGGCGCGGGAAGCTTAGAGTGGATGGATAGTACCCTACCTGCACATCGGGGTGATTGTATATGGTAAGCGCCTGAGGGCTTACTCTCACATCCTCCACCAATAGCAGCTCCAATGTGGCGGAAACCAGGGTCAGAGGGTCATACTGCCAAGAGGAGGAAGTGACATCACACTTTGTTACACTGTGCTAACTGAAAGCTCCCTGGCTACTGTCTGTCCCTTTAAAGGCTTGTGGCACTACAACCCTGCTATACCTATATATTACTACCACTATATAACCCTGCTATACAGTTGAAGTCGGAAGTTTTACATACACTTGGGTTGAAGTCATTAAAACTCATTTTTAAGCACTAACCCTGACCCCAACCCTAACCCTAATTTCATGTTAGCAAACTATAGTGTTGGCAAGTCAGTTAGGACATCTACTTATAACACAAGTAATTTTTTCCAACAATTGTTTACATTGTTTCACTTTTAATTCACTATATCACAATTCCAGTGGGCCAGAAGTTTACATACACCAAGTTTAGTGTGCCTTTAAATTTTAAATTGTGGTCACATATCCTTTGCATGCCATGACTTCCTGATGTCTGTGACCCAACAACATCAAAAGACTCTTGATATCTTATTTTCTGGTACTCTTACAAGCAACACTATAACATCTCTGCATTTCAATGGATCTCTATGGGAATTGGGGGGTGGGACTAGATTTAGCTGTAAATTATGCTGGAACAGTATGGAATACATGATTGGTAAAATGGCCGTTATAGTATCGCTTGTAAGAGTACCAGAAAATAAGACATCAAGAGTCTTTTGATGCTGTTGGGTCACAGACATCAGGAAGTCATGGCATGCAAAAGATATGCGACCAAATATTAAAAATTTAAAGGCACAGTCAATTTAGCGCATGTAAACTTCTGACCCACTGGAATTGTGATAAATTGAATTAAAAGTGAAATAATCTGTATGTAAACAATTGTTGGAAAAATTACTTGTCATGCACAAAGTAGATGTCCTAACTGACTTGCCAACACTAAATTAGTCTTAATGACTTCAACCTAAGTGTACGTAAACTTCCGACTTCAACTGTACCTGTGTACATCTACCTCTACATAACCCTGATATACCTGTGTACATCTACCACTAGCCTACATAACCCTGCTATAACACTACATAACCCCATTACAGCTGTGTACATCTACCACTACATAACCCTGTTATAGCTGTGTACATCTACCACTACATAACATAAAACTGCGACCATATTGCCATAATAAAACATTAAATCTTCAAACATGACAATGCAAGCAGAATAAAGGTTAATGTTCTTAACCTTTTACGTTCATCATTTTACTAGTTTTATGAATTTTGTATTTGAGTGTAGACTTCATTGCACCTGCATGCATTAGTTTTAAATGGCAGTATTTGCTGTGTTATTGTGAGTGTAGTACATACAGCAGTTTAAATGGCAGTATTTGCTGTTATTGTGAGTGTAGTACATACAGCAGTTTAAATGGCAGTATTTGCTGTGTTATTGTGAGTGTAGTACATACAGCAGTTTAAATGGCAGTATTTGCTGTGTTATTGTGAGTGTAGTACATACAGCAGTTTAAATGGCAGTATTTGCTGTTATTGTGAGTGTAGTACATACAGCAGTTTAAATGGCAGTATTTGCTGTTATTGTGAGTGTAAGTACATACAGCAGTTTTAAATGGCAGTATTTGCTGTTATTGTGAGTGTAGTACATACAGCAGTTTAAATGGCAGTATTTGCTGTTATTGTGAGTGTAGTACATACAGCAGTTTAAATGGCAGTATTTGCTGTGTTATTGTGAGTGTAGTACATACAGCAGTTTAAATGGCAGTATTTGCTGTGTTATTGTGAGTGTAGTACATACAGCAGTTTAAATGGCAGTATTTGCTGTGTTATTGTGAGTGTAGTACATACAGCAGTTTAAATGGCAGTATTTGCTGTTATTGTGAGTGTAGTACATACAGCAGTTTAAATGGCAGTAATTTGCTGTTATTGTGAGTGTAGTACATACAGCAGTTTTAAATGGCAGTATTTGCTGTTATTGTGAGTGTAGTACATACAGCAGTTTAAATGGCAGTATTTGCTGTTATTGTGAGTGTAGTACATACAGCAGTTTAAATGGCAGTATTTGCTGTGTTATTGTGAGTGTAGTACATACAGCAGTTTAAATGGCAGTATTTGCTGTGTTATTGTGAGTGTAGTACATACAGCAGTTTAAATGGCAGTATTTGCTGTGTTATTGTGAGTGTAGTACATACAGCAGTTTTAAATGGCAGTATTTGCTGTGTTATTGTGAGTGTAGTACATACAGCAGTTTAAATGGCAGTATTTGCTGTGTTATTGTGAGTGTAGCACATACAGCAGTTTAAATGGCAGTATTTGCTGTTATTGTGAGTGTAGTACATACAGCAGTTTAAATGGCAGTATTTGCTGTTATTGTGAGTGTAGTACATACAGCAGTTTTAAATGGCAGTATTTGCTGTGTTATTGTGAGTGTAGTACATACAGCAGTTTAAATGGCAGTATTTGCTGTTATTGTGAGTGTAGTACATACAGCAGTTTAAATGGCAGTATTTGCTGTGTTATTGTGAGTGTAGTACATAACAGCAGTTTAAATGGCAGTATTTGCTGTGTTATTGTGAGTGTAGTACATACAGCAGTTTAAATGGCAGTATTTGCTGTTATTGTGAGTGTAGTACATACAGCAGTTTAAATGGCAGTATTTGCTGTGTTATTGTGAGTGTAGTACATACAGCAGTTTAAATGGCAGTATTTGCTGTTATTGTGAGTGTAGTACATACAGCAGTTTAAATGGCAGTATTTGCTGTGTTATTGTGAGTGTAGTACATACAGCAGTTTAAATGGCAGTATTTGCTGTGTTATTGTGAGTGTAGTACATACAGCAGTTTAAATGGCAGTATTTGCTGTTATTGTGAGTGTAGTACATACAGCAGTTTAAATTGCAGTATTTGCTGTTATTGTGAGTGTAGTACATACAGCAGTTTAAATGGCAGTATTTGCTGTTATTGTGAGTGTAGCACATACAGCAGTTTAAATGGCAGTATTTGCTGTTATTGTGAGTGTAGTACATACAGCAGTTTAAATGGCAGTATTTGCTGTTATTGTGAGTGTAGTACATACAGCAGTTTAAATGGCAGTATTTGCTGTTATTGTGAGTGTAGTACATACAGCAGTTTAAATGACAGTATTTGCTGTTATTGTGAGTGTAGTACATACAGCAGTTTAAATGGCAGTATTTGCTGTTATTGTGAGTGTAGTACATACAGCAGTTTAAATGGCAGTATTTGCTGTTATTGTGAGTGTAGTACATACAGCAGTTTAAATGGCAGTATTTGCTGTGTTATTGTGAGTGTAGTACATACAGCAGTTTAAATGGCAGTATTTGCTGTTATTGTGAGTGTAGTACATACAGCAGTTTAAATGGCAGTATTTGCTGTTATTGTGAGTGTAGTACATACAGCAGTTTAAATGGCAGTATTTGCTGTTATTGTGAGTGTAGTACATACAGCAGTTTAAATGGCAGTATTTGCTGTGTTATTGTGAGTGTAGTACATACAGCAGTTTAAATGGCAGTATTTGCTGTGTTATTGTGAGTGTAGCACATACAGCAGTTTAAATGGCAGTATTTGCTGTGTTATTGTGAGTGTAGTACATACAGCAGTTTAAATGGCAGTATTTGCTGTGTTATTGTGAGTGTAGTACATACAGCAGTTTAAATGGCAGTATTTGCTGTGTTATTGTGAGTGTAGTACATACAGCAGTTTAAATGGCAGTATTTGCTGTTATTGTGAGTGTAGTACATACAGCAGTTTAAATGGCAGTATGTGCTGTGTTATTGTGAGTGTAGTACATACAGCAGTTTAAATGGCAGTATTTGCTGTTATTGTGAGTGTAGTACATACAGCAGTTTAAATGGCAGTATGTGCTGTGTTATTGTGAGTGTAGTACATACAGCAGTTTAAATGGCAGTATTTGATGTTATTGTGAGTGTAGTACATACAGCAGTTTAAATGGCAGTATTTGCTGTTATTGTGAGTGTAGTACATACAGCAGTTTAAATGGCAGTATTTGCTGTGTTATTGTGAGTGTAGCACATACAGCAGTTTAAATGGCAGTATGTGCTGTGTTATTGTGAGTGTAGTACATACAGCAGTTTAAATGGCAGTATTTGCTGTTATTGTGAGTGTAGTACATACAGCAGTTTAAATGGCAGTATTTGCTGTTATTGTGAGTGTAGTACATACAGCAGTTTAAATGGCAGTATTTGCTGTTATTGTGAGTGTAGCACATACAGCAGTTTCCATGCCTTATTAAAACAGCAAAGCATGAGGGCGAATATCTCCCAGCTACCCTTTTGCTTCACGCATCTCTGTTTCATAGCAACCCCCCATGACAACAGCCCTGTGTATGTTCTATCATAGCAACCCTCAACAGCAATGCCTTGGATACTGGTTATACCATAGAAAAACCCCATAGCAACGGCACTGATGTTGTACTACCATAGCAATGGCACTGATGTTGTACTACCATAGCAACATTACACTTGATTACATTTCAATCACTTAATAATGGCTACAGAAGTGAAACCTCCATAGCTAGACTCCCCCACATTGCTGCTTTCACTCAGCCACAGTGCCCATGTAACCACTTCCTGTTCAACAGGAAGTGAAACAGTCTCAGACTCGCATGTAAAGTCTGTGAAATGGGAGCACATGAGAGAGCATTGACATTAACTTAAAACTCTTACTGGAGTCTGTGCTTTGGCCGCCTCAATGTGGGGAAGCTGGTACCCCACGGCGCTCACAGTGATGGCAGCCACCCCGGATTCCCGGTGAACGACCACCGTCTGCAGGCCTGGGAGAAGCAGGTTTAACCAAAGAGCCAACACTGAGCATCAAAAACAGACAGAACCCTGACTTTGTAAACCACGCTGCGATACAAATTCTTAATTCTTAGACTAAAATGAGAATCTATGGGCTTTCAACAGGGGGCCTTGCAGGCAGTGTAAGGGGTCACTGGCCAGACTTCATATGTAATGATTACATATATAGATTTGGGAAAATATTTAAAAACATGAAACCTTTTTAAAAGTATAACCCAGGGGTCCCCTGGATACTTTGGAGGCCTGAGTGGGGGTCCCTGGATCAGAAAAGGTTGCAAACGTTTGTTGAAGAACACCACATATTTTTTTCCCTTTCAATGTTAACTCTAACCAGAGGTCAAATAATTAACTTGCATATTTCTCTCTTACCAAAATCAGCACAGTAAGCCGATGTTAATTAGGCAAAGGATAAAGAAATGCAATTCTTCCATCTCATGTAAAACTACCTTCTGCAAACGATGCACATCAGACTGCTATGACACATTGCTATGACCCAACCTATCAACAACCCAGTGGCTAGCCAGTGTAGCCAGGTATGTGATAGCTAACCTATTAGCTAATGATATGATAACACGGCTTAAAGGGGAATTCCACCGAAAAAACAACAATAACCTCATTTAACAGATCAAAGTGCAACTGATTAAGTCTCTTTGTGAACAAAACAATCTAGTAACACATGGGAGGTGACATCGGTGGTATTATCTTTTTACAACCTGGATGCATAAATATGGAAAATAATAAAATATTCAAACTAACATCCAAAAGACAGAATCTACTTAGGCCTGGGTGTTCCTCTCACAAGGGATATGATTATAACAGGATGTATACTTTGATATAAAGTGGAAGGAATTGAGTGAAATTTATCTGTATTTCGGAGTCACCAATTCCCTCAGTCTCCAAAATGTGAGCAAATATCAGGTCATAGTTTGCGTAAATGTGCACATGTTTCGACGTCAAGTTTATTTTTATAACTCCCAAATCTGCAGGGAAAGTGGCGTATGCATGTATTTTGTGCATAACACACCGTTTATAAATGAGGTCCCTGGTTCTAACAATACACTAAGCAATACAACAAAGTAATGTTACAAGCTTTTCTATGGGCTACTTTTCACTTATTACATGACGACATAAAGTGCCTTAGCTCCACCCACTATTGTGTTCCATAGTTCTGGGTTCAAAAGGTGAATCCACTTGGAGGAAGACTAATAATGCTACCGCAGTTGCACACATAAATCACTTACTGCTGAAAGACTTCACAGTATAACAGAGATGAACACAAATTTAGTACCATGGAGTTTCCTCTGCCCGTTACGATCTTGGGTCACAGACAGTTTTATTGGCAGGGTGGGCTGGATGCTTGCCAGCACCTCCCTGCTAGACCTCCCACACGATACTGAGAGAGCTGAAGTTATCAAATCGCCGCCCCTGCTGGTCATAGGCTGCCAGGTCCAATATGGGGTTTCGATAATTTGAAACAGGCACCTATAATTGATCAGAAAATACACTCAGCAACCACTTCAATAGTTACACCCACTCTTTAATACAAATATCCTGCTTCTCCGAATCACGTGGCTGTAACTCAAATATACAGTAGTACCAATGAAATGTGTCTGAGTGAAAATGTGAAAGGGCGATTGAGATTATTCCCATGCTAATGTGTGATTATCCCCATGCTAATGTGTGATTATCCCCATGCTAATGTGTGATTAACCCCATGCTAATGTATGATTATCCCCATGCTAATGTGTGATTATCCCCATTCTAATGTGTGATTAACCCCATGCTAATGTGTGATTATCCCCATGCTAATGTGTGATTATCCCATGCTAATGTGTGATTAACCCCATGCTAATGTATGATTAACCCCATGCTAATGTGTGATGATCCCCATGTTAATGTGTGATTAACCCCATGTTAAAGTGTGATTATCCCCATGCTAATGTGTGATTAACCCCATGCTAATGTGTGATTATCCCCATGCTAATGTGTGATTAACCCCATGCTAATGTGTGATTAACCCCATGCTAAAGTGTGATTAACCCCATGCTAATGTGTGATTATCCCCATGCTAATGTGTAATTATCCCCCATGCTAATGTGTGATTAACCCCATGCTAATGTGTGATTATCCCCATTCTAATGTGTGATTATCCCCATGCTAATGTGTGATTATCCCCATGCTAATGTGTGATTATCCCCATGCTAATGTGTGATTAACCCCATGCTAATGTGTGATTAACCCCATGCTAATGTGTGATTATCCCCATGCTAATGTGTGATTAACCCCATGCTAATGTATGATTATCCCCATGCTAATGTGTGATTATCCCCATGCTAATGTGTGATTATCCACATGCTAATGTATGATTATCCCCATGCTAATGTGTGATTAACCCCATGCTAATGTGTGATTATCCCCCATTCTAATGTGTGATTAACCCCATGCTAATGTGTGATTATCCCCATGCTAATGTGTGATTAACCCCATGCTAATGTGTGATTATCCCCATGCTAATGTGTGATTATCCCCATGCTAATGTGTGATTAACCCCATGCTAATGTATGATTATCCCCATGCTAATGTGTGATTATCCACATGCTAATGTGTGATTATCCCCATGCTAATGTGTGATTATCCCCATGCTAATGTGTGATTATCCCCATGCTAATATATGATTATCCCCATGCTAATGTGTGATTATCCCCATGCTAATGTGTGATTATCCCCATGCTAATGTGTGATTATCCCCATGCTAATGTGTGATTATCCCCATGCTAATGTGTGATTATCCCCATGCTAATGTGTGATTATCCCCATGCTAATGTGTGATTAACCCCATGCTAATGTGTGATTAACCCCATGCTAATGTGTGATTATCCCCATTCTAATGTGTGATTATCCCCATGTTAATGTGTGATTAACCCCATGTTAAAGTGTGATTATCCCCATGCTAATGTGTGATTAACCCCATGCTAATGTCTGATTATCCCCATGCTAATGTGTGATTAACCCCATGTTAAAGTGTGATTATCCCCATGCTAATGTGTGATTAACCCCATGTTAAAGTGTGATTATCCCCATGCAAATGTGTGATTATCTCCATGTTAAAGGGAGATTATTTCCAGGTGGAAGTGTAGCCCCCGCCCACCATTTGCTTGTTCTGCTGCAGCAGTGGGCAGGACAGGTCCAGGTGGGGGCTGCCGTAAACAGGTACGAGTGTGAGGCGGGAGGGAGGGGCGCACACCAACTTCACCACCGCCGGCTCTGAGGCAGGGAAGGGGTTAGTCACACTGGCCAGATTCCCCCACTGTTATAGCCAGCACCTGCAATGCAAACACATACCTTTACACACACACACACACACACACACACACACACACACACACACACACCTTAATAGATGCACGCTCTCACCTGTTCCCCTAGAGCCCCTGCATGTGGGCTCGGACCCAGTGCTGGCCATAGTTGCGTGAGGTGGGGCCACAGAGCTCCAGGGTAATGCTGTGTGCATCTTCAGCAGTCAAATTTCTGAAGAATTTGGAAGGTTCCAGAATCCAGGGTTTCGGACCCCCTTCAAACAGCATGTCTTTGGAGGAGCCCAAAGTTACCACGGCCACTGACACAGGATCAACAGCCTGTTAAAATAGACAAATCTGTGGCTTAGGTGTACACATATACACTCTCTCAGTGCTAGCGCTAATGTAGCCCTGTCTCTCAGTGCTAGCGCTAATGTAGCCCTGTCTCTCAGTGCTAGCGCTACATGTAGCCCTGTCTCTCAGTGCTAGCGCTAATGTAGCCCTGTCTCTCAGTGTTAGCGCTAATGTAGCACGGTCTCTCAGTGCTAGTGCTAATGTAGCCCTGTCTCTCAGTGCTAGCGCTAATGTAGCACTGTCTCTCAGTGCTAGCGCTAATGTAGCCCTGTCTCTCAGTGCTAGCGCTAATGTAGCACTGTCTCTCAGTGCTAGCGCTAATGTAGCCCTGTCTCTCAGTGCTAGCGCTAATGTAGCCCTGTCTCTCAGTGCTAGCGCTAATGTAGCCCTGTCCTCTCAGTGCTAGCGCTAATGTAGCACTGTCTCTCAGTGCTAAAGCTAATGTAGCCCTGTCTCTCAGTGCTAATGCTAATGTAGCCCTGTCCTCTCAGTGCTAGCGCTAATGTAGCCCTGTTTCTCAGTGCTAGCGCTAATGTAGCCCTGTCTCTCAGTGCTAGCGCTAATGTAGCCCTGTCTCTCAGTGCTAGCGCTAATGTAGCCCTGTCCTCTCAGTGTTAGCGCTAATGTAGCACGGTCTCTCAGTGCTAGTGCTAATGTAGCCCTGTCTCTCAGTGCTAGCGCTAATGTAGCACTGTCTCTGAGTGCTAAAGCTAATGTAGCCCTGTCTCTCAGTGCTAGCGCTAATGTAGCACTGTCTCTCAGTGCTAGCACTAATGTAGCCCTGTTTCTCAGTGCTAGCGCTAATGTAGCACTGTCTCTCAGCGCTAGCGCTAATGTAGCCCCTGTCTCTCAGCGTTAGCGCTAATGTAGCACTGTCTCTCAGCGCTAGCGCTAATGTAGCACTGTCTCTCAGCGCTAGCGCTAATGTAGCACTGTCTCTCAGCGCTAGCGCTAATGTAGCACTGTCTCTGTGCTAGCGCTAATGTAGCACTGTCTCTCAGTGCTAGCGCTAATGTAGCACTGTCTCTCAGTGCTAGCGCTAATGTAGCCCTGTCTCTCAGTGCTAGCGCTAATGTAGCACTGTCTCTCAGTGCTAGCGCTAATGTAGCCCTGTCTCTCAGTGCTAGCGCTAATGTAGCACTGTCTCTCAGTGCTAGCGCTAATGTAGCACTGTCTCTCAGTGCTAGCGCTAATGTAGCACTGTCTCTCAGTGCTAGCGCTAATGTAGCACTGTCTCTCAGTGCTAACGCTAATGTAGCCCTGTCTCTCAGTGTTAGCGCTAATGTAGCACTGTCTCTCAGTGCTAGTGCTAATGTAGCACTGTCTCTCAGTGCTAGCGCTAATGTAGCCCTGTCTCTCAGTGCTAGCGCTAATGTAGCACTGTCTCTCAGTGCTAGCGCTAATGTAGCACTGTCTCTCAGTGTTAGCGCTAATGTAGCACTGTCCTCTCAGTGTTAGCGCTAATGTAGCACTGTCTCTCAGTGCTAGCGCTAATGTAGCCCTGTCTCTCAGTGCTAGCGCTAATGTAGCACTGTCTCTCAGTGCTAGCGCTAATGTAGCCCCTGTCCTCTCAGTGCTAGCGCTAATGTAGCACTGTCTCTCAGTGCTAACGCTAATGTAATGCTGGGACTCACTTTGAGAGGCTTGTAGGCCGCGATGGTGATTTTGGCGCTGAGGTGCACTGTGCCGTGATTATAGGTGACCTGTAGGGTGGTGTGACCTGGAGCCAGAGCCTCCACTCGGGACTCCACTGCAGTGTCCCTGGCCAGGGGCCAGGTCTTCCTGCAAACACATCAATCAACCAATCAGAGCTACACAGACAAAGCCACTAAATAACCCTCACTACAAACGGAAGGATGAGAGAATCCCGGGCTGTGTCCGAATCAGAGCCCTGTTCCCTGTCCACTGTCCCGTCTACTATGTGCCCTGTCCCCTCACATTGCAAGCAGTGTGCGAAAGAAATCCGGCAAAAACTCTTTCCAAACTAGTGAGGAAGTAGTTTGTAATATCTTTTTTAATTTTTTTATTTTTACTGAGAATATCAATCAGTTAACATATGACAATTGTTGCAAAGTGTAGACTATGAATGAAGATATAATTAACAAAAATAAAAAAGAGTATTTCGTAATATGACCCACTCTTGTACCATAGATATGCATATTCGCTCTACGTCTTTTACGTTTTTACTTCCGAGTTACTTACTGAAATTGTTGGGTGAGTGCACAGTTCTGCAGATGAGTGTGCTCCTGAATTCCCTCAACAAAACCCCGAAAATAAGTGGTTCATCCTGGTATTTGAAGTGCCCCCCATTTGTGAGAAAAAGTCGCCCACTCAAAAGCTTTTTGACGAAGTGGACTCAAATATGCGTACTCAAAAGGGTATAGGGCTCTGATTCGGACACAGCCCTGGTGTCCAGACAAATAAAACTAATGAGTCACACCCTGGATTAAACACTGCACAACATTAAAAGCTGCTGGAGAAGCAAGATCAGCCAAACTATTCAGAGAGGAGAGATCAGCCAATCAGAGAGATCAGCCAATCAGAGAGATCAGCCACAGAGAGATCAGCTAATCAGAGAAGAGAGATCAGCCAATCAGAGATCAGCTAATCAGAGAGGAGAGATCAGCCATTCAGAGAGATCAGCCATTCAGAGAGATCAGCTAATCAGAGAGGAGAGATCAGCCATTCAGAGAGGAGATATTCCCCCCATTTAGCGAGGAGAGATCAGCATAATCAGAGAGGAGAGATCAGGCAATCAGGGAGCAGATCAGCCAATCAGAGAGGAGATATCCACCCATTCAGAAAGGAGAGATCAGCATAATCAGAGAGGAGAGATCAGCCAATCAGAGAGGAGAGATCAGCCAATCAGAGAGCAGATCAGCAGACGGCCTCACCCTTCAGAAGCTGGAATACACCCTGTGTCTCCATCTGCACCTGTAAGTGGAAGTGGGAGCAGTCGCTGAGCATAACACGCTCCTCACTGTCTGCACTTAGGAGCCCAAAAATGCGCAGCGGCAGGTCCAGAACCAGGCCCTGCCTCACCTCCACCTGACAGGGAGGGAAGTCCATCCCCACCGGCTCCACCACATACACCTGCATGAGAGAGGAGAGAGGGATGGGAGGAGATGAGAGGGATGAGAGAGGGGGGATGTGAGAGATAGGAGGAGAGGGGGACAGAATAGGAGTGTGATATATACACAGTGATATGTGCATATATCAGTTCCTGCACTTCTCTGGCAGGTAAATCCCATTATTACCTTCATTTCTCCGTAGTGCAAAAGGTTCTGCAGGTCATGGGCCTGGATCAAACTGACTCCAATATGGCTGCCTGTGGTCATCACCCCTTTAACCGTAACTGTGGCGACAGTCTGGCTGGATGAAGACCATGTGAAGTTTCCCACTTCCCCCTGTGGCCTACAAAAACACTAAATAGTCACACAAAAAACTCTTGGCAAGCTCCACCCACTCTTCACAAACTCCACCCATTTATATCAAGCTCTGCCTACCAATTCAATTTTACCTCTAAACAAATTAATCTCCCCTTCAAATCTTCCATCTGTATTTCAGTTAGATCCAGGGGTGTAGGTATCATTTGAACATTGGGGGGGAACACAAACAGTAAATGTTCTTTGTGATGATAATGGAGGGACATGTCTCTTGAACCTAGGCCCTCAACCATTCCCGTGAGCAAAGCAATACAAAGTATCGGGGTGTCTGGGGGTCCTCCCTTTTAAACCTCACTGTTACGTCCCTATGCTGCTTTGCGAGTGTGGCCCTTTAATTGTCTGCAACTCATTTCATTCGGCTCACCTGGGTAGTGATTGGCAATTGAAGACACCTGTGCCTGATTACCAGGGGAGCATATATACTGGTGGCATTTCTCTCATTGGGAGGTGATAAATCCTTTTCTTTGGTTTGGGACTCTGCTTTCTATGTACATTTTGGGAGGAAGCTCTCTTTTTTTTTTTTTTTTTTAAATATAGTGTTGCCTTTTGATAGAAAGGAAGAAATGAGTGATGTTTAATAAATCTGCGGAAGACTCATTTGCCTTTTGTTTTTTTTGTTTTCCGGCTTCAGACTTAAATAGCTTTGATACTAAAGATTAGGTAAGTTAGTTTGAGCTTCCTCTAGTTTTACCTACCATTGTTGCTGCTGAGTTCCTGCAAATTAAGCAAAACTATGGATTTTTTAAGGCTTATTTGAGTTGGCACACATTTTTGTTAGACCCTTTGTAGCCACTTGGTTATTGTAACGAATGTGGGTTTCGGGTCGTAACACTCACACAGGGCATTTTCTAAATGTTTTTCTAAACATTTTCTAAAATGTTTTATTTAGGCCAATGAACGTTTTGGAGGGTTTTTTTTTTGTTGTTTTTTTTTCAAAGCACTAGGCGAAATTTGAGATTCTTTCATATAAATCTAAAGCAATGGTATGCTAATCATTAGCTACATTAGTGGATAAGATAGGTTTATAACATTTTAAAACTCTGTGGTTCTCAAACTCGGTCCTGGGGGCCCCCTGTGTATGCTGGTTTCCGTTCCAACCACAATTGCAATCCAAAATTTTAACAAGCTGTTGATTTTTCTTAATTAGGTGTTTTTCATGTTTAGAGGGATTATTTACCCTCTTAATCCCAATTATGGTATTCACATTTCTCTGAACTTCTAAATTAGGCTACACTAAGAAAAGCCTCATAATTCCGATGCAGGATTCTTAGTGTCGCCCGCTTGCGAATACATCAGCCTCTCAAGTTGCACTACAGTGCAATAAAATAAACATTTTAAGGAACCAAATAGCCTACCTTTAAGAAGCTACAACTATTTTCTGATGAACCCTGAAGAGATACTCTATTCAATTGTCCAGCAACGTCGACATTTCCACAGTGCTACGTAACGTTATCGCACTCGCGGCTGTAATACATTGCTTGTTATGAAAAAACATACTTTTTTACGTACATTTATTACATTATAGGCATTTAGCAGACGCTCTTATCCAGAGCGACTTACACAACTATTTAGCATTTTTTACATATTATCCATTTATACAGCTGGATATAATATACTGAAGCGATTCAGGTTAAGTGCCTTGCTCAAAGGTGCAGCGGCAGTGTCCTACCTGGGAATCGAACCTGCAACCTTTCGGCTACAAGGCCAGTTCCTTAACCATTATACTACACTGCCGCCCTATATATATATATAAGGCATAGACTGTAGAAAAATAAGTAGTTAAAGATAGTGTCATCACTGAAATAGCTTAAGTTAGGAACAGTGCCTACAGTAGCCTAGCTGAATGGGGAAACTTCTGGGTCGGCGGTTCTTTTATTCACTGTGGGGATTTTGATTTGATTTTCAGTTGAGAGGACCGTTTCAGGTGAAACGAATGAAACGTAGCAAAGGCCGCCTATGCACCAAACAAACCATCTGCTCGACCCCCGTAACGAGCGTCTCGATTTCATACTCCGTGAAGTTTCTCGTCTTTTTTTGCAGTCTGACTTCCATTACCACCAACCTGATTATAACATATCCATAACGTTACACAAAACACTGGGTTATGGGAATTGAAGTCCATAGTATTATCGGCTTGAGCAATCACCTCTAATTGTTGACTACATATCCCATTTGTGCTTTCATAAACTCAAACTTGTCGTGGCCATGAGATAAACCATTGCTACTGTTTGAAGTAGTGAGGGGGTGGGTCGATAATTCATACTATGTTTACGGGCGTTACATATCTTTCCGCATAAATTTAAGTAATCTTTTACCGTTCTTGCAGCCTTTTTTGACTGTAAGCTTGACTGTACATGGGAGAGGGATCAGTTATGGTTGGTTGGGGGGGGGGGGGGGGGGCAATTTGACTCTTTCCAAACATTGGGGGGGAAAACGTCCCCCGTGTCCCCCCATAATCCTACACCCATGGTTAGATTTATTGTTAAAAAAACCTACTTAATCACTAAACAATCCCCCATTCTTCTGGTGTCAGAACCTGCTCTTTTTATTTTAATTGTAATTTTTTTTTTACTTTTTATATATGCGTTTTAGCAAAAAGGGATGTGCTCAAAACAAAATAAAACCTTCAGGCATTAGGGTAGAATGAGTTTGCATAGTGTATAAGCAGTGTTGTTAGACTAGGTTGACAAACTGGGGTAACATTTGTAAGTGACACAGTAAGGAATACCTTTATGGTGTACTGGTACGCTCCTACTTTTGGTTGCCATGGAAATGTGAGAATCCTGGGACTGAGAATTATGGGGATTGTAGATTTCCACTTCCTGTTGGACTTTGCACTGGAACAGGAATCATATGCACTCCCCCATTCTGTAAAATGCACAGATCCATGAACACGAGCCGGTTCCCAGCTCAAAATCACAAACATGGGCAGTTATCTGCACTGAAACCCCACCTGATCTACCACTGACGTGAGCGCAGCATTGATCACCGTCTGTCCCCGGTTTCAGTGTCCTGACACGGTGGTGTGAGCCATTCAAGGAGGATTCAAGGATCTGAAAATACTCCTTTTGGAAGGCAGCGTCAATCCGTATGTTCTGCAAACATAACAGTCCTGTGAATCGATCTTACCCATGTGACACACACTCATGCTGGCATGGAGACCTGTGCAGGGAGAAAGCGCATGATTATGTGAGATGTAACAGTGTTAAGCGCATGATTATGTGAGATGTAACAGTGTTAAGCGCATGATTATGTGAGATGTAACAGTGTTAAGCGCATGATTATGTGAGATGTAACAGTGTTAAGCGCATGATTATGTGAGATGTAACAGTGTTAAGCGCATGATTATGTGAGATGTAACAGTGTTAAGCGCATGATTATGTGAGATGTAACAGTGTTAAGCGCATGATTATGTGAGATGTAACAGTGTTAAGCACATGATTATGTGAGATGTAACAGTGTTAAGCGCATGATTATGTGAGATGTAACAGTGTTAAGCACATGATTATGTGAGATGTAACAGTGTTAAGCACATGATTATGTGAGATGTAACAGTGTTAAGCGCATGATTATGTGAGATGTAACAGTGTTAAGCACATGATTATGTGAGATGTAACAGTGTTAAGCGCATGATTATGTGAGATGTAACAGTGTTAAGCGCATGATTATGTGAGATGTAACAGTGTTAAGCGCATGATTATGTGAGATGTAACAGTGTTAAGCGCATGATTATGTGAGATGTAACAGTGTTAAGCGCATGATTATGTGAGAGATGTAACAGTGTTAAGCGCATGATTATGTGAGATGTAACAGTGTTAAGCGCATGATTATGTGAGATGTAACAGTGTTAAGCACATGATTATGTGAGATGTAACAGTGTTAAGCGCATGATTATGTGAGATGTAACAGTGTTAAGCACATGATTATGTGAGATGTAACAGTGTTAAGCACATGATTATGTGAGATGTAACAGTGTTAAGCGCATGATTATGTGAGATGTAACAGTGTTAAGCACATGATTATGTGAGATGTAACAGTGTTAAGCGCATGATTATGTGAGATGTAACAGTGTTAAGCGCATGATTATGTGAGATGTAACAGTGTTAAGCACATGATTATGTGAGATGTAACAGTGTTAAGCGCATGATTATGTGAGATGTAACAGTGTTAAGCACATGATTGTGAGATGTAACAGTGTTAAGCACATGATTATGTGAGATGTAACAGTGTTAAGCGCATGATTATGTGAGATGTAACAGTGTTAAGCGCATGATTATGTGAGATGTAACAGTGTTAAGCACATGATTATATGAGATGTAACAGTGTTAAGCACATGATTATGTGAGATGTAACAGTGTTAAGCACATGATTATGTGAGATGTAACAGTGTTAAGCGCATGATTATGTGAGATGTAACAGTGTTAAGCGCATGATTATGTGAGATGTAACAGTGTTAAGCGCATGATTATGTGAGATGTAACAGTGTTAAGCGCATGATTATGTGAGATGTAACAGTGTTAAGCGCATGATTATGTGAGATGTAACAGTGTTAAGCACATGATTATGTGAGATGTAACAGTGTTAAGCACATGATTATGTGAGATGTAACAGTGTTAAGCGCATGATTATGTGAGATGTAACAGTGTTAAGCGCATGATTATGTGAGATGTAACAGTGTTAAGCGCATGATTATGTGAGATGTAACAGTGTTAAGCGCATGATTATGTGAGATGTAACAGTGTTAAGCACATGATTATGTGAGATGTAACAGTGTTAAGCGCATGATTATGTGAGAGATGTAACAGTGTTAAGCACATGATTATGTGAGATGTAACAGTGTTAAGCACATGATTATGTGAGATGTAACAGTGTTAAGCGCATGATTATGTGAGAGATGTAACAGTGTTAAGCACATGATTATGTGAGATGTAACAGTGTTAAGCGCATGATTATGTGAGATGTAACAGTGTTAAGCACATGATTATGTGAGAGATGTAACAGTGTTAAGCGCATGATTATGTGAGATGTAACAGTGTTAAGCACATGATTAATGTGAGATGTAACAGTGTTAAGCGCATGATTGTGTGAGATGTAACAGTGTTAAGCACATGATTATGTGAGAATGTAACAGTGTTAAGCACATGATTATGTGAGATGTAACAGTGTTAAGCGCATGATTATGTGAGATGTAACAGTGTTAAGCGCATGATTATGTGAGATGTAACAGTGTTAAGCACATGATTATGTGAGAGATGTAAGTAACAGTGTTAAGCACATGATTATGTGAGATGTAACAGTGTTAAGCGCATGATTGTGTGAGATGTAACAGTGATAAGCACATGATTATGTGAGAGATGTAACAGTGTTAAGCGCATGATTATGTGAGATGTAGCAGTGTTAAGCGCATGATTATGTGAGAGATGTAACAGTGTTAAGCGCATGATTGTGTGAGATGTAACAGTGTTAAGCGCATGATTATGTGAGATGTAACAGTGTTAAGCACATGATTATGTGAGAGATGTAACAGTGTTAAGCACATGATTATGTGAGAGATGTAACAGTGTTAAGCACATGATTGTGTGAGATGTAACAGTGTTAAGCGCATGATTGTGAGATGTAACAGTGTTAAGCGCATGATTATGTGAGATGTAACAGTGTTAAGCGCATGATTATGTGAGATGTAACAGTGTTAAGCGCATGATTATGTGAGAGATGTAACAGTGTTAAGCGCATGATTATGTGAGATGTAACAGTGTTAAGCACATGATTATGTGAGATGTAACAGTGTTAAGCGCATGATTATGTGAGATGTAACAGTGTTAAGCGCATGATTATGTGAGATGTAACAGTGTTAAGCGCATGATTATGTGAGATGTAACAGTGTTAAGCACATGATTATGTGAGATGTAACAGTGTTAAGCACATGATTATGTGAGATGTAACAGTGTTAAGCACATGATTATGTGAGAGATGTAACAGTGTTAAGCACATGATTGTGTGAGATGTAACAGTGTTAAGCGCATGATTATGTGAGATGTAACAGTGTTAAGCGCATGATTATGTGAGATGTAACAGTGTTAAGCGCATGATTATGTGAGATGTAACAGTGTTAAGCGCATGATTATGTGAGATGTAACAGTGTTAAGCGCATGATTATGTGAGATGTAACAGTGTTAAGCGCATGATTATGTGAGATGTAACAGTGTTAAGCGCATGATTATGTGTGAGATGTAACAGTGTTAAGCACATGATTATGTGAGAGATGTAACAGTGTTAAGCGCATGATTATGTGAGATGTAACAGTGTTAAGCGCATGATTATGTGAGATGTAACAGTGTTAAGCGCATGATTATGTGAGATGTAACAGTGTTAAGCGCATGATTATGTGAGATGTAACAGTGTTAAGCACATGATTATGTGTGAGATGTAACAGTGTTAAGCACATGATTATGTGAGAGATGTAACAGTGTTAAGCGCATGATTATGTGAGATGTAACAGTGTTAAGCGCATGATTATGTGAGATGTAACAGTGTTAAGCGCATGATTATGTGAGATGTAACAGTGTTAAGCGCATGATTATGTGAGATGTAACAGTGTTAAGCGCATGATTATGTGAGATGTAACAGTGTTAAGCGCATGATTATGTGAGAGATGTAACAGTGTTAAGCGCATGATTATGTGAGAGATGTAACAGTGTTAAGCGCATGATTATGTGAGATGTAACAGTGTTAAGCGCATGATTATGTGAGATGTAACAGTGTTAAGCGCATGATTATGTGAGATGTAACAGTGTTAAGCGCATGATTATGTGAGATGTAACAGTGTTAAGCGCATGATTATGTGAGATGTAACAGTGTTAAGCGCATGATTATGTGAGATGTAACAGTGTTAAGCGCATGATTATGTGAGATGTAACAGTGTTAAGCGCATGATTATGTGAGATGTAACAGTGTTAAGCGCATGATTATGTGAGATGTAACAGTGTTAAGCGCATGATTATGTGAGATGTAACAGTGTTAAGCGCATGATTATGTGAGATGTAACAGTGTTAAGCGCATGATTATGTGAGATGTAACAGTGTTAAGCGCATGATTATGTGAGATGTAACAGTGTTAAGCGCATGATTATGTGAGAGATGTAACAGTGTTAAGCGCATGATTATGTGAGATGTAACAGTGTTAAGCGCATGATTATGTGAGATGTAACAGTGTTAAGCGCATGATTATGTGAGATGTAACAGTGTTAAGCACATGATTATGTGAGATGTAACAGTGTTAAGCGCATGATTATGTGAGAGATGTAACAGTGTTAAGCGCATGATTATGTGAGATGTAACAGTGTTAAGCGCATGATTATGTGAGATGTAACAGTGTTAAGCACATGATTATGTGAGAGATGTAACAGTGTTAAGCACATGATTATGTGAGAGATGTAACAGTGTTAAGCGCATGATTATGTGAGATGTAACAGTGTTAAGCGCATGATTATGTGAGATGTAACAGTGTTAAGCGCATGATTATGTGAGATGTAACAGTGTTAAGCGCATGATTATGTGAGATGTAACAGTGTTAAGCGCATGATTATGTGAGATGTAACAGTGTTAAGCGCATGATTATGTGAGATGTAACAGTGTTAAGCGCATGATTATGTGAGATGTAACAGTGTTAAGCGCATGATTATGTGAGATGTAACAGTGTTAAGCGCATGATTATGTGAGATGTAACAGTGTTAAGCGCATGATTATGTGAGATGTAACAGTGTTAAGCGCATGATTATGTGAGATGTAACAGTGTTAAGCGCATGATTATGTGAGATGTAACAGTGTTAAGCACATGATTATGTGAGATGTAACAGTGTTAAGCGCATGATTATGTGAGATGTAACAGTGTTAAGCGCATGATTATGTGAGATGTAACAGTGTTAAGCGCATGATTATGTGAGATGTAACAGTGTTAAGCACATGATTATGTGAGATGTAACAGTGTTAAGCACATGATTATGTGAGAGATGTAACAGTGTTAAGCACATGATTGTGTGAGATGTAACAGTGTTAAGCGCATGATTATGTGAGATGTAACAGTGTTAAGCGCATGATTATGTGAGATGTAACAGTGTTAAGCGCATGATTATGTGAGATGTAACAGTGTTAAGCGCATGATTATGTGAGATGTAACAGTGTTAAGCGCATGATTATGTGAGATGTAACAGTGTTAAGCGCATGATTATGTGAGATGTAACAGTGTTAAGCACATGATTATGTGTGAGATGTAACAGTGTTAAGCACATGATTATGTGAGAGATGTAACAGTGTTAAGCGCATGATTATGTGAGATGTAACAGTGTTAAGCGCATGATTATGTGAGATGTAACAGTGTTAAGCGCATGATTATGTGAGATGTAACAGTGTTAAGCGCATGATTATGTGAGATGTAACAGTGTTAAGCACATGATTATGTGTGAGATGTAACAGTGTTAAGCACATGATTATGTGAGAGATGTAACAGTGTTAAGCGCATGATTATGTGAGATGTAACAGTGTTAAGCGCATGATTATGTGAGATGTAACAGTGTTAAGCGCATGATTATGTGAGATGTAACAGTGTTAAGCGCATGATTATGTGAGATGTAACAGTGTTAAGCGCATGATTATGTGAGATGTAACAGTGTTAAGCGCATGATTATGTGAGAGATGTAACAGTGTTAAGCGCATGATTATGTGAGATGTAACAGTGTTAAGCGCATGATTATGTGAGATGTAACAGTGTTAAGCGCATGATTATGTGAGATGTAACAGTGTTAAGCGCATGATTATGTGAGATGTAACAGTGTTAAGCGCATGATTATGTGAGATGTAACAGTGTTAAGCGCATGATTATGTGAGATGTAACAGTGTTAAGCGCATGATTATGTGAGATGTAACAGTGTTAAGCGCATGATTATGTGAGATGTAACAGTGTTAAGCGCATGATTATGTGAGATGTAACAGTGTTAAGCGCATGATTATGTGAGATGTAACAGTGTTAAGCGCATGATTATGTGAGATGTAACAGTGTTAAGCACATGATTATGTGAGATGTAACAGTGTTAAGCGCATGATTATGTGAGATGTAACAGTGTTAAGCGCATGATTATGTGAGATGTAACAGTGTTAAGCGCATGATTATGTGAGAGATGTAACAGTGTTAAGCGCATGATTATGTGAGATGTAACAGTGTTAAGCGCATGATTATGTGAGATGTAACAGTGTTAAGCGCATGATTATGTGAGATGTAACAGTGTTAAGCACATGATTATGTGAGATGTAACAGTGTTAAGCGCATGATTATGTGAGAGATGTAACAGTGTTAAGCGCATGATTATGTGAGATGTAACAGTGTTAAGCGCATGATTATGTGAGATGTAACAGTGTTAAGCACATGATTATGTGAGAGATGTAACAGTGTTAAGCACATGATTATGTGAGAGATGTAACAGTGTTAAGCGCATGATTATGTGAGATGTAACAGTGTTAAGCGCATGATTATGTGAGATGTAACAGTGTTAAGCGCATGATTATGTGAGATGTAACAGTGTTAAGCGCATGATTATGTGAGATGTAACAGTGTTAAGCGCATGATTATGTGAGATGTAACAGTGTTAAGCGCATGATTATGTGAGATGTAACAGTGTTAAGCGCATGATTATGTGAGATGTAACAGTGTTAAGCGCATGATTATGTGAGATGTAACAGTGTTAAGCGCATGATTATGTGAGATGTAACAGTGTTAAGCGCATGATTATGTGAGATGTAACAGTGTTAAGCGCATGATTATGTGAGATGTAACAGTGTTAAGCACATGATTATGTGAGATGTAACAGTGTTAAGCGCATGATTATGTGAGATGTAACAGTGTTAAGCGCATGATTATGTGAGATGTAACAGTGTTAAGCGCATGATTATGTGAGATGTAACAGTGTTAAGCACATGATTATGTGAGATGTAACAGTGTTAAGCACATGGCTAAAATCTCCACAGTACATCCTGGAGCCACTCACATTAGCCAGATGAACCTTGTTACTGGACTTATCAAACACCTGTATGGTGATGTCATACACCGCCTCGGCTTGCAGAGCCCATCGGTCTCCCGGCTGAATTTTAAAACCTGTTCAAGAGAAAGAAGTACAAATATTTGGCCCCAACAGTGTGTAAGCGGAATGCAAGGTTTAAACTGCACTGAATTAGCTACAATGTGGGGATGTGGCAGTACTGAATTAGCTACAATGTGGGGACATGGCAGTACTGAAATAGCTACAATGCGGGTACTTGGCTGTACAGAATTAGCTACAATGCTGGTACGTGGCTGTACTGAATTAGCTGCAATGCTGGTACGTGGCTGTACAGAATTAGCTACAATGCTGGTACGTGGCTGTACAGAATTAGCTACAATGCTGGTACGTGGCTGTACTGAATTAGCTACAATGTGGGTACATGGCTGTACTGAATTAGCTACAATGTGGGTACGTGGCTGTACTGAATTAGCTACAATGTGGGTACGTGGCTGTACTGAATTAGCTACAATGTGGGTACGTGGCTGTACTGAATTAGCTACAATGCTGGTACGTGGCTGTACTGAATTAGCTACAATGTGGGTACGTGGCTGTACTGAATTAGCTACAATGTGGGTATGTGGCTGTACTGAATTAGCTACAATGTGGGTATGTGGCTGTACCAGAGGTCGCGCTAGGATTTTAAACTGCCGGCCAGAATGTCCGGAATGATTACAGTTTGTCAGACATACGATAAAAAAAACGGCCATATCTATTTTCAATGCATGAACGACAGGCAGGTGCATTTAATGATGTAGCCTAACAACATATGTTACAGCATAGCATTATATTTTGGACTGAAAACTATTTGAAAATAAAGGAATAATATAAAAATTAAATATAACAGCTTCGCCTTGCACATGCGGATGAATTACATTAAAATCGCGCATTTAATGTGCGTGACTAGCTTAATGTTTTCTCAACAAAAGAAGCTGTCTTGATTTTGCATCTTTAGTTTATTAGAACACATTTTTCTTCAGAATAACGAGCAATAACCTCATTTTGAATAACTATTTTAACATTTCTTTACTCCAAGGCAAATTGCAGAGTTGCAGAAGATGCTATACGGAAAAGAGCCAGCAACGACACGTGACAATTGGGATCCGACCTAACGTTAACGAACAACGCTTTCGGGAAAGTCAGACCAGAACAGTGTAGGCCTAGGCTATTGATTTAACAAGGGAAAAAATGCTGATTATATCAAGCTTATAGCCTATTAAGTTAAAGTAGCCTATGCCTACTGACAGTTAAAAACTGTCTTTTTATAACTGGCAAAAAAAAAAAACGAGCAATCCATATAGGCTCCTTTCATTTGCGACGATGCTTCATTTCATGGAAGTGAGCAGCTGAAATCGAAAGTCATAAGTTTTAGCCCAGCTTGAGATACGCAAACGATTTGAAATAGCGGATTTTGTGAGAGGAGCGTTGTCTGATTTGCGGTGATAATAGGCCTAATGATAAATTGCCGTGGTTTTGAGACTAAATATGTTAAATTACTATATTGCAAAGTAAAAAAAAATGTTTTGTTTTTTTTACTGGCCCGAATGTCCGGAGGGAATTACATTTTCCGGCCTTTGTCATAAAAAAACAGTCAAAACCGGCAATTGCCAGCCTAACGCGACCCCTGGGCTGTACTGAATTAGCTACAATGCGGGTACATGGCAGTACTGAAGTAGCTACAATGCGAGTACATGGCAGTACTGAATTAGCTACAATGCGGGGACGTGGCTGTACTGAATTAGCTACAACGTGGGGACATGGCTGTACTGAATTAGCTACAACGTGGGGACATGGCTGTACTGAATTAGCTACAACGTGGGGACGTGGCTGTACTGAATTAGCTACAACGTGGGGACATGGCGGTAGTGAATTAGCTACAATGTGGGGACGTGGCGTTACTGAATTAGCTACAATGCGGGGACGTGGCTGTACTGAATTAGCTACAACGTGGGGACGTGGCCGTACTGAATTAGCTACAACGTGGGGACTTGGCTGTACTGAATTAGCTACAACGTGGGGACATGGCAGTACTGAATTAGCTACAACGTGGGGACGTGGCAGTACTGAATTAGCTACAACGTGGGGACGTGGCAGTACTGAATTAGCTACAATGTTGGGTCGTGGCGGTAGTGAATTAGCTACGTGGGGACATGGCAGTACTGAATTAGCTACAACGTGGGGACGTGGCGGGTACTGAATTACCTACAATGCGGGGACGTGGCGGTACTGAATTAGCTACAATGTGGGGACGTGGCTGTACTGAATTAGCTACAACGTGGGGACGTGGCAGTACTGAATTAGCTACAACGTGGGGACGTGGCAGTACTGAATTAGCTACAATGTTGGGTCGTGGCGGTAGTGAATTAGCTACGTGGGGACATGGCAGTACTGAATTAGCTACAACGTGGGGACGTGGCGGGTACTGAATTACCTACAATGCGGGGACGTGGCGGGTACTGAATTAGCTACAATGTGGGGACGTGGCTGTACTGAATTAGCTACAATGTGGGGACGTGGCTGTACTGAATTAGCTACAATGTGGGGACGTGGCTGTACTGAATTAGCTACAATGCGGGGACGTGGCGGTACTGAATTAGCTACAATGTGGGGACGTGGCTGTACTGAATTAGCTACAATGCGGGGACGTGGCGGGTACTGAATTAGCTACAATGCGGGGACGTGGCGGTACTGAATTAGCTACAATGTGGGGACGTGGCTGTACTGAATTAGCTACAATGTGGGTACGTGGCTGTACTGAATTAGCTACAACGTGGGGACGTGGCAGTACTGAATTAGCTACAATGCGGGGACGTGGCGGTAGTGAATTAGCTACAATGTGGGGACGTGGCTGTACTGAATTAGCTACAATGTGGGGACGTGGCTGTACTGAATTAGCTACAATGCGGGGATGTGGCAGTACTGAATTAGCTACAACGTTGGGACGTGGCTGTACTGAATTAGCTACAATGTGGGGACGTGGCTGTACTGAATTAGCTACAATGCGGGGATGTGGCGGTACTGAATTAGCTACAACGTTGGGACGTGGCTGTACTGAATTAGCTACAATGTGGGGACGTGGCGGTACTGAATTAGCTACAATGTGGGGACGTGGCGGTACTGAATTAGCTACAGTATGGGGACGTGGCTGTGCTTCACATATTAAAAGCCTTTTACATTGTTATGTTAAATTTTACAGAGTGAGTCACCATCTTATTTTAGCCGCTGCCTAATTTTCCCACGCTGCAACGTGGTTTCATCAATAAGGTGAACAGAAAGAGATTTCTGCATTTCAGCTTGAAACATATGTATGTTATGTTGCATTTATATTGCAATAGGGACAAAGCAAAGCATGTTTTAAAATGTAATATCAGTAAAATTGTGCTTACAAACATACCCAAGTATCCTGCTTCTACCACATACAGGGTGCTGTTGGGCAGCCGACCTGCTTCTACCACATACAGGGTGCTGTTGGGCAGCCGAGATGCCCCCTGCAGGCGAAGGCCTGAACAGGCTCAGTCAAGGACAAATAATGAGAAGGAGTGAAAGAGAAAGGTTTTTGGACAGTGACACATTTGTTGTTTTGTCTCTGTACTTCAGCACATCGGATTTGAAATAGAACAGCTCTGTGATATCAATGTTTTTATCTTAAACCATCAGAAGCAAATGTATATGCTTTTATAATGGACAAAACTAATTCTATTAATTATATGACATGTTTTGCATTTGAGTTTTGGACCCATATATACACATCTACCCCCCTATACTGATGAAAATATAGCAATTCCCACTTGAAAATGATGCAAAAGTGAGTTGTATGAGCCAAAACTGTTGATTTGTAGTTAAACTTTTTTTTATTTTTTATTATTTAGAGCAGTGCACAATTTAGTCATTTGGATAGATTTGGAGACACTAATGGACAACAGGGTACACTGCCTATATTTAGCATCATAGACCTTTAGTAGTTCTGCATATCATCCTCAGATTTTGCACACTTGTTGACGTGGAGTTTATGATCCAGGAAATGTATATATTTGCCTGTTTCACTTATGTAGCTCTCAGAAAACATTTTTCTTTGCATTTGTGGTGCTTTATTTTGACTTCAGTTATGAAAATAAGCAAATCTAAGTTTGTATTATAAATGGTACACCTGTCTTGTTTCATTTAAGCCATTTACCAAGTTTATGTGATGCTCACACCTGGAGTTATAAAGCCTTAAACAGAGCACCCCATAAAGCCTTAAACAGAGCACCTCCTAAATAGATTAGAATTGACCAAATTTGCCATCTGCGCGAAACGGTTAAGGGTTGTTTCTGACTCATTTTCCTATTGAGCTCCACACACACACACTGAGCTCTATCTCTATCTCTATCGAAAAATAAGACGGGAGAAGAAAGTCGCCTCGAATCAGCCCCTGTGCACCTTCCACCTGCAGTCAAACACCACTGCACGCTTACAGTTAAAAGAATATTACAGTGCCATCTCAACAGTGGAATTCGCTAAAATTACAGTGCCATCTTTACAGTGGAATTAGCTAAAACTACAGTGCCATTTTAACAGTGGAATTAGCAAACAATACAGTGCCATTTTAACAGTGGAATTAGCACACAATACAGTGCCATCTTAACAGTGGAATTAGCACACAATACAGTGCCATCTTAACAGTGGAATTAGCTAACACATTGGTTCATTCAGAGATGTTCAGTTGATGTGAGTTGTGTGTTTAAATAGTTCAGGAAAATGGAGGTAATGATGAGTTGATGTGTGTTGAAATTAGGGATGGGCAAAACTCGTAAGCAGACGCCTACATTATCACTTGAGATCACAACCTCACTGATCATTTCCCATGTCCAGATCACAACCTCACTCAAATGGCAAAATCGACAGCAGATCAGCCTACAACAATCACAGTGAGAACATGACATTGTAAAAGAAAATGGTTATAAATTGCACTTAAAAAAATGTTTTTAATAGCCTTTTTGTTAATGTTTACCAATTAAACGTTTAAACACCCCTAGCTGAAATAGTTTAGGAAAGTGGAGGTAATGAGTTGATGGGAGTGTGTGTGGTCAGAAGGATACTGCTGTGGTCCAGTACCACGTTAGTCTGACCCTGTTGAAGGGCAAGGACAGTGGAGGTGGCTGGGTCCAGTTTGGCCACGCCCACAGTTGGGTCAGCCTCAGGCAGGATCACGCTGTTCTGGAGCTGAAGCTCGTACTGCTCACAGGGCATGGACAGTTCTGGAACAGTCCAGAACATTCAGAGATTACTGCCACTTCTCTCGCACACTCACCATTAACCCTAACCCTAACCCCACAGCACACCAACACACCCTAAGAATAACTGACACTTTTGATAACACAGCCAAAATCAAGCTGTGCTTAGCTGTGTTTACAGGGAACCAGGGAATTATGATAGGATAAGATGCACATTTATTTAGGAAATGTATTTACTTCATTTGACTTGACAGGTGTCTCTATGGAGACCTCACAGGTGTCCAGTGCAGCTCACCTGTCATTTTTCCCTGCCGGATCTTGTGGACAGAGTAGCGGATGGACGTCCCCACCAGCAGGTAGACGTCTGAGGCGGGATTCAGCAGAATGTTCTCCAGAATCAGCAGCCTGACCTCAGCAGGAGTAACATCCTGCAGAGGACCATAACCATAATCACTGACCACAACCACTGACCATAACCACTGACCACAACCATACTCACTGACCATAACCACTGACCATAACCACACTCACTGACCATAACCACTGACCATAACCATACTCACTGACCATAACCACACTCACTGACCATAACCACCGACCATAACCACACTCACTGACCATAACCACTGACCATGACCACACTCACTGACCATAACCACACTCACTGACCATACCATAACCACTGATCATAACCACTGACCATGACCACACTCACTGACCATACCATAATCACTGACCATAACCACACTCACTGAACATAACCATTGACCATAACCACACTCACTGACCACAACCACTGACCATAACCACACTCACTGACCATAACCATACTCACTGACCATAACCACTGACCATAACCACACTCACTGACCATAACCACTGACCATAACCATAACCACTGACCATAACCGTAATCACTGACCATAACCATAACCACTGACCATAACCACTCACTGACCGTAACAACTGACCATAACCACACTCATTGACCATAACCACTGACTATGACCACACTCACTGAACATACCATAATCACTGACCATAACCACACTCACTGACCATAACCACAGTCGCTGACCACAACCACTGACCATAACCACACTCACTGACCATAACCACTGACCATAACCATACTCACTGACCATAACCACACTCACTGGCCATAACCACTGACCATAACCACTGACCATAACCGTAATTACTGACCATAACCATAACCACTGACCATGACCACACTCACTGACCATAACCACTTACCATAACCACACTCACTGACCGTAACCACTGACCATAAACATAACCACTGACCATAACTGTAATCACTGACCATAACCACACTCACTGACCATAACCACTGACCATGACCACACAGACCATACCATAATCACTGACCATGACCACACTCACTGACCATAACCACTTACCATAACCACACTCACTGACCGTAACCACTGACCATAAACATAACCACTGACCATAACTGTAATCACTGACCATAACCACACTCACTGACCATAACCACTGACCATGACCACGCAGACCATACCATAACCACTGACCATGACCACACACTGACCATAACCACACTCACTAATCATACCATAATCACTGACCATAACCACTGACCATACCATAATCATTGACCATAACCACACTCACTGAACATAACCACTGACCATGACCACTCACTGACCATAAGCACAGACCATAACCACACTCACTGACCATAACCACACTCACTGACCATAACCGTAATCACTGACCATAACCACACTCACAGATTGTTATCACATACAGCAGAACAGGACCACTGACTGACATTGCATTAAATTTGTACATTGCTACCTTTTACATCAAATATATATATATAAATGGGAACGCTATATAACCTTGTAGAGCACTTCCTGTATTCTGGCTTTGAGTTTGGAGTTTCCCGTTTTAATCCCAGACACAAGAATAACATCTCCTTGCTTTCCAACTCTCTCCATCAGGGAAATGTAGCTCGGTGGAGTGTATGTCGACTCAGAGAATCTGAGCACTCTGAAAGAGAAGAATGTCACTCTGCATTCTGAGAATGCTTTCAGAAATTAACCAGCTTTGAGAAACTTTCATCTGTGATTCATCTGTGATTTAAACAAACTGACATTATTAATAGTTAATAATTCAAAATTTAATAACCGCATTTTTAGAAAGACCAAAACCAATCAATAAAAATTAAATTGACTTGGTCAGATAGTTAATTGAAAAACAGATATTTTCAATGATACCTTTTTAAAGCTTTGAAGCCTCGGGACACTAATAACACTAATAACACTATAATAATAATAATGTGATGAACTGATGAGCTAAACATAAACAGCGCGATGCGCTAATGTGGCAAATAAACGTTATTGTAAATCCGCTAGTAACTGCTGTTTCACTAAAGATTTCAGCATTCGCTTGTCAGTCAACATCAATATTACAGAGCTATCCGGTCATCTCACACATTTACTTCATTTTATAAATTTAAACCTTCGATCTTCGCAAAAGGGCATGCAGGCCTATCAAGTACACAGCTATCCGTACACAGCTATTCAAGTACACAGTTTACGCAGCCATAGGAAAAGAAAATGCACATTTGAAATTAAGTTCTTCTAAAGGCAGTGATGCTCCTCACACACTGGAACCCAACCGGAGCTGACTGTCCTTACTGCACTGGTGCCAGGAGCTGGTTGAGTTGATGCATAACACTGTTACATCAGCACATAAGTTTCAGCAACAGGACATCAAATCCTGAGGATGGAGAGTTGTCTGTCAAACAGGAGCCCATACCCATACCACCCCAGTACACTCACCGCAGTGCATTGTGGGAGTCCGAGAACCTGGCTGTCTCTGCATCTTTCACAATCGTCCAATCAAAAGCCAGCCCTGCCAGAGTACTGAAGGTGTTTCCTGTACAAAGCAGAACAAGAACTGACATGAGTCAGACACATCCAGCGTGGCAGAAACAGTGCCTACACAGTCAGCAGTTGGTTCATTTTAAGGCTTAGTACTCTGCGTAACAATAATACATAAACCCTTAACAGCCATTTCACCATGAGGAGCAGAGATCGAACCCAAACTGCAGTGCTGATTTAACACTTTTGTTAGAAAATTATCAAATTGTTACATAAGCCTACAACAGCTCCAAATGCACTCAAACCTCAAACGTCAAAGACGTTGTACTATGCAACCTCAAACGTCAGACAGGCCAAACTCTGTACTATGTAGGCTTGTGCCATCGAGCCCTCTAGCCATTGCCGATGGTCGATTCTATCGAGGGGGGTGCGGGGGCGGGGGCGGGGCTATTGAACAGCGGGCCTTTTGCTTACTTATTATGGCATACCATTGCGAATTGTATTCACTATTTTGTCCAAATATAATAAAGAATAATATACAACAGATTTCACGTCTATTCTATATTAGCTAGTAGAGGCTATTTATCTCACCTGGCCGCTGTTTCCCTAAGCCTTTCTGCGCCTTCATCTGTCTTATTACATCTGGAGCACGGAGTGGGAGGAGAACACCTCTAGACTCCGTGACTTCATCCCAGACGTCGGTTTTCCCCCTATTGGGGTGGACCTGCCTAGACTGGCGTGGGTGAGGCTTAACCGCCTCCGGACCGGCGTTGGGCGCTTCCGCTCATTGATGCACAGATGGGGCTTTGCTTCTTGTGCAGCCTGCGAGTGTGGCGCAGAGGAACAAACCGCAGACCATGTCATCCTGGACTGCCCGATTTATCGGGCACCCAATGGGATGCATGGTCTGTCGGTTCTGGATGACGACACGGTGACGTGGCTACTGGAGGTGTGCCCCGAAATATAGTCTGGGTGAACGATGAAGATCCTACCCAAACGCAGAAAAAGATCTGTCTTATAGCAATTAGTTTCATTTTACTAATTTCATTTCATTTTGTGAAGAAGCTAGACTAGCAGTCATCACGTTCATTATCATTTTTGTCTTGTAGTGAGCGATTCACAAGATCCCCTTTATGCCGCGTGCCATCCCGCACAGTCTATCTCCATCTGCATGTAACTTCTCTCACTTAGCACTATCGGGTTAGACCTTTTTAACTAACCTAATGTAATCAAAAATACATAATAATTTACCCTGAAATGAATTACTTTTATTGATAATCAGAAACTATTTATAGCCTAAACCTATGAAATAAAGAGACAACAAGACCTATAGGCTTGTTAACGATTTTTTTTTCGTTATAGGGGACTTTTTTCACTGATTAAATGGTTAAGCTAGGCTATAATTTTACATTGTAAATTACATGGATTACTATTCTACATAAGCCTGTTGAATCAATTTGAGATTATAGCAACTCCTAAATCGTTTCAATGTTTTGCTTGAGCGACGAAGACATTCCATGTACCAATATAGGAATATAGCTGCCACCTTTTCATCCAATCTAGTTTATTTCTCTGATAACATCTTTCATTAGTCTACAGTCAGATTGTACAATATTAGGCTATATTTGTTTCCATGCCCCGAGTCCGACACCGGTAAGCTTGTTGTGCTGTTAGAATAAAAAGGCTTTTGAGGGATATATGGCTACAGCTCACCACTCCGTAGCCTAAGCCTACACTCCGTTCTAGACTGAACAATAGTTTATCAATAGCACTATTGAATATGAAATATATATTTTTTTTAATTAGGCCTGAATTAAATTATATAGTTAGTTGCACTGTGGTCTAACAGAAGGTAGGCTATCAGCGTGATTTTGCTCAACCCAGGTAAATTATGGCGCTGTTGCGCTGCATAGGCGATCACATTTCACAGACGCAGACAACACGTTACATAGTAAATGCATGGTAGAGTAGAACATTTATTAAAAACACAGAATGAGAGGCGAAATTTTTATTTTTAGAATTAAAAAAAGAAAAATCGTCCAGGCATCGACAAAGATAGCCATCGCCGATGGGTTCAACCATTGTCAATAGTCGATTCCATCGACCATCGTCCCAAGCCTAGTACTATGCAACCTCAAACGTCAGACAGGCCAAAACTCTGTACTATGCAACCTCAAACGTCAAAGACAGGCCAAACTCTGTACTATGCAACCTCAAACGTCAGACAGGTCAAACTCTGTACTATGCAACCTCAAACGTCAGACAGGCCAAACTCTGTACTATGCAACCTCAAACGTCAAAGACAGGCCAAACTCTGTACTATGCAACCTCAAACGTCAAAGACAGGCCAAACTCTGTACTATGCAACCTCAAACGTCAGACAGGCCAAAACTCTGTACTATGCAACCTCAAACGTCAAAGACAGGCCAAACTCTGTACTATGCAACCTCAAACGTCAAAGACAGGCCAAACTCTGTACTATGCAACCTCAAACGTCAGACAGGCCAAACTCTGTACTATGCAACCTCAAACGTCAGACAGGCCAAACTCTGTACTATGCAACCTCAAACGTCAAAGACAGGCCAAACTCTGTTATGCAACTACTATGCAACTTCATTTTAAGAGAAGCAAACTTATCTTTAAAACATGCAGGAGGGAGGCTATTTTTAAACATATTTTCCAATTTAATCACAAATTACACTGCGTAATTTCAATACCTATTGTGTTTCAGCCACATTCTTAATTATTAATGCTAGTGTTTAATGTATCAGTGATTAATAATTAATTTTCCCTCGCTGTTTCACCTCAGCCAAACTGGTTTTGTGAGTTTCAGACTTACAATACAAACTTGAGTCAACGTCATTTAGGAGATAAAACTAATAATACATTCACCCGCATCCAATGCTGCAGAAAAATCTGAACATTTTCATACGTCACAGAAGGTGATTAAATGGTAAGAGCTGCAGCCTGGGTCTACCTGCATTCACCTGTAAAGCTTTGACCTGATATACCTCCAGCTTTAAAATGCAAATACCTCAATCTAGCTGTGGTCTTTCTGGTTTATTGCACCTCTATGTAATGTTTCTTGATGTTTTCTGAGCTAAATCTGTTATTTTGGGAGGTTTTACAATCCACGTTGGCTCTCCAAATCCATCTTGCCGTTTTCACTACATTTTCTTGATTGTATCTACCTTGAACAAAATCTCTATGGTCTACAAATGCCATTACCGTCATTTGGATAATAATGTCTTCTTCAGGAAGGTCTCAGGACGTGTCATATGGCTTCTGACAAACTCATTAAAAAATACTCTAATAAAAGCAGAGAACCTGCACTGAAACCACACGTTAATTGTTTGTATAAATCTAAAATTGAATACAGAGCCAAATCAAGACATCAATATATCTTTGTGCCACAGTGTGTATATACACATAAAATCTGTACAGGTTTCTCTGGAAAGAAGTGCTTTTGTTTAAACACGTGTGAATTGCTGGTATGCTGATACATCAATGTTTGTGTATCATTGTGTATTCATACTGCCTGCTGTCACATCACACATCACCCTGAACTACTGAAACTGATGCTGCTCTGGGTGTTCAGAGAGCATTGACCCTCTGTTTTACAGGTAAACTTCACTATGAAGCTCATTCTGTTTCACAGGTATAAACTGACCTTCCGAGTCCAGTCCCTGGATCTTCAGCTCTAGAGGGGAATCCTCCAGATGTAGCTCCCGTGTGGTGGAGACAATCTGGATCTCACTGATAATGTCAACAATCGCATCACACCTCAACACCTGTCCTGTCACTGCACACCAGACAGCATCCAACGAGAGACAGAGAAAGAGACAGAGGGACAGAGATTGGTTCACCAAGTGACCCCGGTCTATGCTCACTGGCAAACCCTATAAAATAAGCTCATCTGAACTTGAATTTGAATTTAAATGCACTCACAGATATCCTCAGCCAGAATAATGCTTGTGAGTCTAATTGGCTGGTTGGAGCGTGCCTGCAGCACAGCCTTCTGGGAGCACTGCCGATCGTCCGCATCTACTGCCTCAACACTGGCCACTTCTGGCCTGGTGGAGGACCTGCAGAGAGATGCACAGCTAATGCCTAGCTAACACACAGATAACACCGGAGAATACACAGCTAACACAGAGAATGCACAGCAAATGTATAGCAGAATGCACATCTAAAGCACAGTACAAACACACACAGGTAATGCACAGCTAACACACAACCAGCACAGTACAAATGCACATTTAACAGCAAACACTTAGCACAGCAGACATACAGGGGGCATGCACTTAGCACAGCAAACGCAGAGGGAATACACTTAGCACAGCAAACACGCAGAGGGAATGCACTTAGCACAGCAAACACGCAGAGGGAATGCACTTAGCACAGCAAACACGCAGAGGGAATGCACTTAGCACAGCAAACACGCAGAGGGAATGCACTTAGCACAGCAAGCACGCAGGAAATGCACTTAGCACAGCAAACATGCAGGAAATGCACTTAGAACAGCAAACATACAGAGGGCATGCACTTAGAACAGCAAACATACAGAGGGCATGCACTTAGAACAGCAAACATACAGAGGGCATGCACTTAGCACAGCAGACCTACAAGGGCATGCACTTAGCACAGCAGACCGACAAGGGCATGCACTTAGCACAGCAGACCTACAGGGGCATGCACTTAGCACAGCAGACCTACAGGGGCATGCACTTAGCACAGCAGACCTACAGGGGCATGCACTTAGCACAGCAGACCTACAAGGGCATGCACTTAGCACAGCAGACATACAAGGGCATGCACTTAGCACAGCAAACACGCAGGAAATGCACTTAGCACAGCAAACATGCAGGAAATGCACTTAGAACAGCAAACATACAGAGGGCATGCACTTAGCACAGCAGACCTACAAGGGCATGCACTTAGCACAGCAAACACGCAGGAAATGCACTTAGCACAGCAAACATGCAGGAAATGCACTTAGAACAGCAAACATACAGAGGGCATGCACTTAGAACAGCAAACATACAGAGGGCATGCACTTAGAACAGCAAACATACAGAGGGCATGCACTTAGAACAGCAAACATACAGAGGGCATGCACTTAGAACAGCAAACATACAGAGGGCATGCACTTAGCACAGCAGACCGACAAGGGCATGCACTTAGCACAGCAGACCGACAAGGGCATGCACTTAGCACAGCAGACCGACAAGGGCATGCACTTAGCACAGCAGACCTACAGGGGCATGCACTTAGCACAGCAGACCTACAGGGGCATGCACTTAGCACAGCAGACCTACAAGGGCATGCACTTAGCACAGCAGACCTACAAGGGCATGCACTTAGCACAGCAGACCTACAAGGGCATGCACTTAGCACAGCAGACCTACAAGGGCATGCACTTAGCACAGCAGACCTACAAGGGGATGCACTTAGCACAGCAGACCTACAAGGGCATGCACTTAGCACAGCAGACCTACAAGGGCATGCACTTAGCACAGCAGACCTACAAGGGCATGCACTTAGCACAGCAGACCTACAAGGGCATGCACTTAGCACAGCAGACATACAAGGGCATGCACTTAGCACAGCAAACACGCAGGAAATGCACTTAGCACAGCAAACATGCAGGAAATGCACTTAGAATAGCAAACATACAGAGGGCATGCACTTAGCACAGCAGACCTACAAGGGCATGCACTTAGCACAGCAAACACGCAGGAAATGCACATAGAGTGAAACACAAAGTGGCTGCCAGCCAAAGTGCACAGATTGAATTCCTAAATTCAGCTGTTTAAAATCGCAGGAGGCGTTCTGCCTACATGCGTCTGTGACCCAATACACTGCAATGTGCGTCCTTATTTAACCTCAACCTCTCTCCAGCCAAAACAACAGATGTGCAAAGACCACTGACAAAAAGCAACTAAATGTTTAACTGAACATTCGCGTTGAAAGACACATAGGCAAATTACACCTGTTGTATATAGTAAACTATAGTAATATAGTATATAGTAAACCTGTTGTATATAGTAAAAACTATAACGAGAAAGAACACGTGATAATCAGAGCAGCGGTTCTCAAATCAATAATATTGGCTACTCCTCAAGGTCGTTTACGTCATTCACTTAATTTCAGGTAAAGAAAGGGTCTTAAGAACTGAATGCACTCTGAAGGAGCTGTATTTCTCCGTTAGAATGAGAATATATCGAAGCTCTTTGCCTGTTAGGTCTAATTGACGCTTGCTAAACCGGTAAGGCAGGGCGGTGTGGACGCGTGATCCTACAAGCTAATGTTACTACATAACGTTATACACTGTCAAATAGCAACTGCTGTGAAAGTAGTTATATAGCCAGTTAGCGTCTCATTCAATGTCCCCACAATTAGCTAATAATGTAATGACAGGAAATAAAAGTTAGGAATCATTCACCCGCGTCCTGTCTGCTGTAAGATCATATATTGCTCGCCTTTTGCTCGTAACTAGTGATCTAGGAGGCCATTCCCTTTACACTTACCATCTGTAGCATCCGTCTGTTGCTTCCAGTGTAAAGTTAATCCTGGTGCTTCTGGCCAGAGGCAGTAAGACTTTGGGGATGTTCAGTTTGGAGGCGTTTGAGGTATAAACTGTAGAGTGTATCATCGACAAAACCAAAACTACGGAGACAGGATGTATACCGCGTATCGCCATTTCCTTGAGCTAACCCAGTTAGTCTAAAATACGATAAACGGAGAAGCGACTATAACGTTATATTTAGTAATGATCCAATTCCTGATTTTAAATAATATTTTCCAAAATAATATTAAGCTATGTAAAGTCAGTTAATTCTATTCAATAATTAGAAAATGTTCGCTAAATTTCCTAGATGTTTACACCTTCTCTTATGTTTCCGTTTTTGTTGAATATTATTAGGTAGAAAGCTATGATTACCGCACGTAGTTGCTAGCGTTAGCTACACGGCTGGCTGTGTAGAAAGTTTCAACGCATTAGCAGCGTGGAACCCAGGTGGAACCCGGCATCGCGCCTGTTATTAAGCGCGAGCACTGATTTGAGTACATTCAGTCGAGCCGTTAAAACTATAGCTGTTGATGGAACAACAATATACAAAACTGTACTCAGAATATCAGAACACGTTTTAAATAATCTCATTATTCATTGTAAAACACAAGATTTATGGAGTACCCGCCATTCACAGTTATTCAAGCAACGCAATGAACACTGGGAGATAAGCGACGTCACAGCAGACAGGATGGCCAGGGAAAAGAAGGACTGGACAATGACGTTACTGTCTACCCATGATTCTTTGCGATTTGAGGAAGTAAATAACCAATGGGACCAGCGCCGGAGACTTGAATGAATGGGAGCGGATGCTGGTGACAGCTCCACATAGGTTTTAAATCTAGGTCTACGTCTTTATGTTTTGGTTTTATTGTGTAATACTGGTCAAAATAAAATTACAGTAATAGAACATACAGATCCTTTACAAAATAGCCATATGAAAACTACCAAAACTCACAAATGCCTTACATGATTTTAAAAAAGGACCATCGTAGAGTACAGATCCTTTCCAAAAAATTAGAATATCATGGAAAAGTTGTTTTTTTTCCATAATTCCATTCAAAAAGTGAAACTTTCATAGATTATAGATTCATTACACACAAAGTGAAATATTTCTAGCCTTTATTTGTTTCATTTTTCATAATTTTGGCTTACAGCTCCAGAAAACCCCCAAAACAGTATTTCAAGAAATTAGAATAGTGTGTTGAAAATCAGCATTTACTTCAGTTATTTCAGAGAATGAATGTTTTAGACTGATTGTCACACTATCATCTAATTTACTCAAAACACCTGCAAAGTTTATCTCAGTTTGGTTCAGTATGGGGAAGACTGCAGACTTGGCCAGAAGACCATCATTGACACCCTCCAGAAGATGGGTAAGCCACAAAAGGTCATCGCTAAGGAGGCTGGCTGTTCACAGAGTGCAGTGTCCAAGCATATCAATAGAAAGTTTAGTGGAAGGGAAAAATGTGGCAGGAGAAGGTGCACAAGCAAAAGAGATGACCGTAGGCTTCAGCGGATTGTCAAGCAAAGACGATTCCAAAATTTGGCGGAGATGCAGAGGGAGTGGACTGAGGCTGGAGTCAGTGCTTCAAAAACCACCACGTACAGACGTATCCGGGACATGGGCTACAACTGTCGGATTCCTCGAGTCAAGCCACTCCACTCATTCTCTGAAATAACTGAAGAAAATGCTTATTTTCGACACTATTCTAATTTCTTGAAATACTGTTTTGGGGGTTTTCTGGAGCTGTAAGCCAAAATTATGAAAAATGAAACAAATAAAGGCTAGAAATATTTCACTTTGTGTGTAATGAATCTATAATCTATGAAAGTTTCACTTTTTGAATGGAATTATGAAAAAAAAAAAACTTTTCCATGATATTCTAATTTTTTGGAAATGATCTGTACTCTACGATGGTCCTTTTTTAAAATCATGTAAGGCATTTGTGAGTTTTGGTAGTTTTCATATGGCTATTTTGTTGTAAGCGAACGTTGATGTCATTGTAGCCATCTGTTAGCTTGCTATAGCGTTCTATTCACGTGAATTTGCTGTTTGTATAAACCGTTGAAAATTGACAGCTGATTTGCAATATTATATTTAATATTTTTTTATAGGCTAGCTAACCTTAGCTATCCCAATTGTGCTAACTTTTGTGAATAGCTACCTAGCTAACGTTGTCATTACATTTTTTTACCGTGAAAAATCCCCGACCTGTTTACATTCTCGGACAGATGTTCGGGAAATCTGTTACACGTAGCCAATGGCGATGATAACTTTGAGACTAAATCGGCCACTTTTTAGTTAATAAAACTCAAAAGTAACGTTAAGCTAACTTAGATATCAAGTGAGCACAAGTGGCTTACACTAGGCCTACTAGTTCACTATTTTTCCTTCTTCTGTAAGGGGCTGCGCCACCGAAACGCACTTGAAGAAGGCATACTTCAGCTTATACTAAAATAAATAAACAATAATAATAAATACTTAAGTTTATAGCCTACTTGCAGAAAAAAATAGGTCACTATTTTAGGCTAGCTAACGTTAACAGTACAGTAGTCCTAGTAAGTCACTTATGCTCACTGGATATCTTAGTTAGCTTAGCTACTTTTGAGTTTTATTAGCCAACAGTTGCCTGTTTACCATAGCCATACGTGTAGCCTACAGTTTTATTTATTTTATTTTATTAGGGTTTCTGCGTTGTTGGTTTTGAAAGCTCCGCGCTATAATGCAGCTTTGGAAAAACGCTGCAGCAACAGCATAGCATTTGTATTGAAAGTGCCGCCGTGGTAACAGACTTCCCTAACATCCGTCCGACAATGTAAACAAGAATCTAACGTTAGGGGATTTTCCATGGTAAGAAGAAATTGTATGACAACGTTAGCTAACACGTTAGTCGCTACTATAACGTTAAACTTAGTTAAATGTCCAGCACCTCTGTGGTCTAATAGCGGGGATGGTAGGGCGTTTTGATTCCAAAAATCCTAAAAGAGGGCCCAAGAATGGGCAATTCGACAAGTCTCATGTCGGCGCTGCTGCACGGTCAGACGCGCTGCTAATAATACTCTCGTCGTGGGCTCACTAGGCTGCTGGTCCCATTGTTAGAAAGAACGCTGAACTTCCGCATTGTGATGTCGTCATTGTCCAGTCCTTCTTTTTCTGGTCATAGCCAGGGGTCCGGAAATGTTCTGCCCCCAATCCAGGATGAATTTAAAGGGAAATTCCACCGAAAAACAACATTGACCTTATTTAACAGATCGATTATGGGCCACATTGAAAAATGTATGTGAACAGTCAAGGCAGAAAGATCGGATCTGGGGAAAAAATCGGAAGTGACCATTAAGCCCTGTAATGTAGCATTAAGTCTCTCTTTGTGGCTGGCTAAAACAATGTCTGAACCCAGATATCCGCAGGTAAAGGTGCAAATTTCCTAATCTTTGAAGAACTACAGTGCTGTCAAGTGGGCGGGTAAGTTGAATTTGGAGGTACCTCCCATGCTATGCGAAAGAGGCGTTGACCAAAATTGTACCAAACAGCTTTTTTTTTTTAAAAGTAGGCTATAGGCCCACGCAGCTGGCATACTTAATAGTAGGCATGTGCGCTAATTCAGACACTGCCCTTGGCAACCTGTGACTGGAGACTAAACTCTAAGCGCTCTTGACCGTTGTAGTTCACAGTAAAGCAGGTAGGCTACCTGGTACATGCTCAGTAGTTTGGGGCTATATCTCAGCTCTCACTACAGGTAGAGAGGTGGCTGCAAGCTCATTTTAATCAGGAGGAGAGCTACTCCACAAATCAAACATCATTTTTCGGTGGAATTCCCCTTTAATCAACCATCTGAAATTATTAAAGCAATAAATCAAAACGGATCAAATTACTCAAATTCAGCATTTAAAAAACAGAATTCAGCTCCATCAAAATTAAGTCCATGAACATGTCCATGAGCTTGAAAGCAGCCCTGTGTAGATGACCTGTGACAATGTAATATATGTTGGAAATTATTATTCTATTCTGTAGATTTCATATATATATATAATATTATTAAAATTAAATCTACAATGCAATAAAGTGTGCAAAAACTGAAGGGGTATGAATACTTTCAGGGGTCACTGTATATACAGTTGAAGTCGGATGTTTACATACACTTAGGTTGAAGTCATTAAAACTCATTTTTAACCACTGCACAGATTTCCTGTTAGCAAACTGTGTTGGCAAGTCAGTTAGGACATCTACTTTGTGCATGACACAAGTAATTTTTACAACAATTGTTTACAGACAGATTATTTCACTTTTAATTCATTATATCACAATTCCAGTGGGTCAGAAGTTTACATACACTAAGTTAACTGTGCCTTTAAATTTTTAATGTTTGGTCGCATATCCTTTGCATGCCATGACTTCCTGATGTCTGTGACCCAACAACATCAAAAGACTCTTGATGTCTTATTTTCTCATACTCTTACAAGCGATACTATAACGTCTCTGCATTTGAATGGATTTCTATGGGAATTGGGGGTGGGACTAGATTTAGCTGTAAATTACACTGGAACAGTATGGAAACTCATGGTTGGCTAAATGGCTCTAAGTCATCAAGGGTCTGACGTATCAAACAAGCCCTAAATAATCACTCTGTTGCCAGGAATACAGTAGATATGGATGGATAACTTCAAGGGTTACTTCTCCTGATTTATTTTTCCATAGAGTTCAATAGAAAAATTTGTAAGGAGAAACAACCCTTAAAGGGATTGTTTGGAATTTTGGACATAATGTCTCAATTACGACTTACCCATGATGTAGTTGATTGATGGAAACCATTTTCAGCTAATTCCATGCTGTCCCTTCTTTTGGACATACAAACGTTGCTAATGCTAGCACAACTCTGAGGTAACCGGTAGCATCCACTACCAAACGCACTTAAACACTCCACAGTGCACCCAAAGCAAATAAAATACGACGACAGTCTATCGGGGTTATTTCGAGTGTTTATCCCATCATTTTTGAAGTCAAACTATCGTTGAATCCTTTACTTTGTGCTGACCTATATTCTCTGTGGAAGTACGGCGGCGGAGCGATAATTTACGCTACCTACGAATGTAGTGTCGGCACTGGTCGACTACAACAACAAAGAAGAGCAACAAGTTGCAATGGTCATGTTCACTCCATATTAACCCTCATTTTTTCAGTGTGACATTAAGCTAATTAACCAAACGCTGAATTTTTTTTATAACCCTTTTTACTAATCTTTTCCAGGGGTGCCAATAATAGTGGAGGGCACTATATATATAATGAGCACTATAGATTTGGAATAGAAACATGTGCGAGAGTTCTACTGCCCATATAGTGTTCTGTTCTTCCCTCTCCCTGAGTCTACAGACTGCTCCAGCCCTGTCCCTCACCCTGAGTCTACAGACTGCTCCAGTCCTGTCCCTCACCCTGAGTCTGCAGACTGCTCCAGCCCCTCACCCTGAGTTTACAGACTGCTCCAGCCCTGTCCCTCACCCTGAGTCTGCAGACTGCTCCAGCCCTGTCCCTCACCCTGAGTCTACAGACTGCTCCAGCCCTGCCCCTCTCCCTGAGTCTGCAGACTGCTCCAGCCCCTCACCCTGAGTCTGCAGACTGCTCCAGCCCTGTCCCTCACCCTGAGTCTACAGACTGCTCCAGCCCTGCCCCTCTCCCTGAGTCTGCAGACTGCTCCAGCCCCTCACCCTGAGTCTACAGACTGCTCCAGCCCTGTCCCTCACCCTGAGTCTGCAGACTGCTCCAGACCTGCCCCTCACCCTGAGTTTACAGACTGCTCCAGCCCTGTCCCTCACCCTGAGTCTACAGACTGCTCCAGCCCTGCCCCTCTCCCTGAGTCTGCAGACTGCTCCAGCCCCTCACCCTGAGTCTGCAGACTGCTCCAGCCCTGTCCCTCACCCTGAGTCTACAGACTGCTCCAGCCCTGCCCCTCTCCCTGAGTCTGCAGACTGCTCCAGCCCATCACCCTGAGTCTACAGACTGCTCCAGCCCTGTCCCTCACCCTGAGTCTGCAGACTGCTCCAGACCTGCCCCTCACCCTGAGTTTACAGACTGCTCCAGCCCTGTCCCTCACCCTGAGTCTACAGACTGCTCCAGCCCTGCCCCTCTCCCTGAGTCTGCAGACTGCTCCAGCCCCTCACCCTGAGTCTACAGACTGCTCCAGCCCTGTCCCTCACCCTGAGTCTACAGACTGCTCCAATCCTGCCCCTCACACTGAGTCTACAGACTGCTCCAATCCTGCCCCTCACCCTGAGTCTGCAGACTGCTCCAGCCCTGTCCCTCACCCTGAGTCTGCAGACTGCTCCAGCCCTGCCCCTCACCCTGAGTCTGCAGACTGCTCCAGTCCTGCCCCTCGCCCTGAAGCTGGGGCCACATTACACGACTTTTCCAATCGTAAGCTATAGGCTATGCAGCCTGTGGATGTGGGTTATGCAGCCTGTGGATGTGGGTTATGCAGCCTGTGGGTGTGGGTTATGCAGCCTGTGGATATGGGTTATGCAGCCTGTGGATATGGGTTATGAAGCCTGTGGGTATGGGTTATGCAGCCTGTGGATGTGGGTTATGCACCCTGTGGATGTGGGTTATGAAGCCTGTGGATATGGGTTATGCAGCCTGTGGATATGGGTTATGAAGCCTGTGGATATGGGTTATGCAGCCTGTGGATGTGGGTTATGCAGCCTGTGGATATGGGTTATGAAGCCTGTGGGTATGGGTTATGCAGCCTGTGGATGTGGGTTATGCACCCTGTGGATGTGGGTTATGAAGCCTGTGGATATGGGTTATGCAGCCTGTGGATATGGGTTATGAAGCCTGTGGATATGGGTTATGCAGCCTGTGGATGTGGGTTATGCAGCCTGTGGATGTGGGTTATGCAGCCTGTGGGTGTGGGCTATGCAGCCTGTGGATGTGGGTTATGCAGCCTGTGGATGTGGGTTATGCAGCCTGTGGGTGTGGGTTATGCAGCCTGTGGGTGTGGGCTATGCAGCCTGTGGATGTGGGTTATGCAGCCTGTGGGTGTGGGTTATGCAGCCTGTGGATGTGGGTTATGCAGCCTGTGGATGTGGGTTATGCAGCCTGTGGGTGTGGGTTATGCAGCCTGTGGATATGGGTTATGCAGCCTGTGGGTGTGGGTTATGCAGCCTGTGGGTGTGGGTTATGCAGCCTGTGGATGTGGGTTATGCAGCCTGTGGATGTGGGTTATGCAGCCTGTGGATGTGGGTTATGCAGCCTGTGGGTGTGGGTTATGCAGCCTGTGGGTGTGGGTTATGCAGCCTGTGGGTGTGGGTTATGCAGCCTGTGGATATGGGTTATGCAGCCTGTGGGTGTGGGTTATGCAGCCTGTGGGTGTGGGTTATGCAGCCTGTGGATGTGGGTTATGCAGCCTGTGGATGTGGGTTATGCAGCCTGTGGATGTGGGTTATGCAGCCTGTGGGTGTGGGTTATGCAGCCTGTGGGTGTGGGTTATGCAGCCTGTGGATGTGGGTTATGCAGCCTGTGGGTGTGGGTTATGCAGCCTGTGGGTGTGGGTTATGCAGCCTGTGGATGTGGGCTATGCAGCCTGTGGGTGTGGGTTATGCAGCCTGTGGGTGTGGGTTATGCAGCCTGTGGATGTGGGTTATGCAGCCTGTGGGTGTGGGCTATGCAGCCTGTGGATGTGGGTTATGCAGCCTGTGGATATGGGCTATGCAGCCTGTGGATGTGGGTTATGCAGCCTGTGGGTGTGGGTTATGCAGCCTGTGGATGTGGGTTATGCAGCCTGTGGGTGTGGGTTATGCAGCCTGTGGATGTGGGTTATGCAGCCTGTGGGTGTGGGTTATGCAGCCTGTGGATGTGGGTTATGCAGCCTGTGGATATGGGTTATGCAGCCTGTGGATGTGGGTTATGCAGCCTGTGGGTGTGGGCTATGCAGCCTGTGGATGTGGGTTATGCAGCCTGTGGGTGTGGGCTATGCAGCCTGTGGGTGTGGGTTATGCAGCCTGTGGATGTGGGTTATGCAGCCTGTGGGTGTGGGCTATGCAGCCTGTGGGTGTGGGTTATGCAGCCTGTGGATGTGGGTTATGCAACCTGTGGATATGGGTTATGCAGCCTGTGGGTGTGGGCTATGCAGCCTGTGGATGTGGGTTATGCAGCCTGTGGGTGTGGGTTATGCAGCCTGTGGATGTGGGTTATGCAGCCTGTGGATGTGGGTTATGCAGCCTGTGGGTGTGGGCTATGCAGCCTGTGGATGTGGGCTATGCAGCCTGTGGATGTGAGCTATACAGCCTGTTGGTGTGGGCTATGCAGATTGTCTTGCAATGATTGATCGTTTTTTTCTCAATTAGAGAAAAGTAAGTTCATACTGCCACCTGCTGGTAAAAATATGCACCGTGTTCATTTCTTGACTTCCATTTGGAATACATTAAAATACCTTCAACGGCTATTGTGCCAAAAACCTTCTCATGCTCAGGACTCACCGTTTAGATCAAAATTAACTTCAGTTCCTTATGTGAAAAAGAGCACTTGAGATTTGCAGCACTTAAAATACACATTTAAAATCTGGGAATTGTGCACAGCATAGGCTCCAGGGCTCCCCCTGCTGGTGAGAGGTTGGATCTCTTAGGGGATGGCCAGTGTTCAGTCTGAAGCAGCCTGTTCACACTGAGAGTATTCAACCTGCCCTGTAGCAAAGATTCTCAATACCCTCTCTGCCACCCTGCTGCGGTCTGCCACCCTGTTACTGCTGAGCCGCAAGGTCAGCAGAACCAACTTAGACCCAATAAACCAGGAAAGGTGAATTATTCATGAAAACTATTTGCTTTAATTGATAAATTAGCTACTGGGAAATAACAAAACCAGCAGACCCTCAGACAAATAATACCTACCATGCACCATGCACATGTGCATAGGGACCTGCAGTACTGCAGTGAATGCACATGACCCAAGACTGCATCATAGTGGCTGTACAGGACCCATGACTGCATCGCAGTGACTGCACAGGATAGTATATTATAGTATACATGTACATTATAGAGTATGTCTGATGTAAGGTATATTGTTTAGGTTCCAGTTCTATACAGTATATGGTACTTTTGACTGATTTCCCTGGAGACATGTTGTCATAATTGCATTACAAATAGGCCAATTCTGGTGTAACCTGGAGCTCCTATCATACAGGAAATCACCTGAGCACTGACATATCCTCTTATCAATCAATACCATCAAAATTAGGCAAAACAAGGGCGTGCCTTACAATTTGCCTAACAATTTGGGGTAATGTTTGGTAACTGGCAGTAACCCTGGCGGTAACGTCTCTGTATGCACTTATTGTGTGTCGCTTTGGATAAAAGCGTCTGCTAAATGACTGTAATGTAACTGTAATGTAATGTAATGTAATGGCAGGGACATTATGAGTGTTAATAACTGATTGGCCTCCATATTTTGTAAGGTGGTGGTTGCATTTCTGAAGCCAGTCATTTCTAAAGCTGGTGTAATTTCTGAAGCTGGTATAATATGTAAAGGATAGCTAGAGGTACATGGTGCTACAGGTAGCTTGTGTGAGTTTGTGTACATACCTGCGTACCTGCATAGTGTACTGGCCATAGACTCCAGCTCAGTTCACCTGCGTGCCCCCAGGTGCAGTGATAATAATGTTACCTGTGTTCTCTTTCCAAAACCCTCTGCTTCCCTGGAACATCTAGGTGCTCTTGTGTTTACCCCCACAGCAATTTCCTTTTTAGCAACATCTTTTGATAAACTGGCATGTCTGCCAAGTTTAAGAGAGAACACCTAGATCGCATTAATGCACTAAATAAAACATAAGCTGAGATTTGATTTTTTATTTGAATTACATATAGAATTGATTGTGAGCCTCAGTTGATTTTTATAACTTCCAGATTAATACTTTTTTTTCCGTAGATACTTGTAAAAGTTTATTTTTCACAAAGGTGTTTTATTTGTGAAATGTTAGCTTATAGCTTATGTCTTCAATAGCAGCAGTATTATCAGCTGGATTGTGTGTGTGAGAATGTTTGATAGATGATCACATCACTGGTTATGTTTACATTACAGTGACTTCACTTGTATATACATTTAGAAAAGCCATTTTAACAGGGAAATGTGGAGTACATCTGTTTCTACTGAGCTTAACGTGCAGCATTAACAAACTCACTCTCTATAGCAAACTCACCCTCCATAGTTGACTTTAGTGCCTCTGATAGAAACATGTTTTCAGACTCTCAGCTCTATATGAGCTCAGGTCCAAACACGACTGTGACAGAAACACACAGCATTTCAGAGGAAATCACCTGCAGAGAGCTCTGATCAAAATAAAGACACAACCAGGAGACACAGCCAGCACAAACACAGCCAGCACAGACACAGCCAGCACAAACACAACCATCACAAACACAGCCAGCACAGACACAGCCAGCACAAACACAGCCAGCAGCAAAGCCAGCACAGACACAGCTAGCACAAGCACAGCCAGCAGCACAGCCAGCACAAACACAGCCAGGAGACACAGCTAGCACAGACACAGCCAGCACAGACACAGCCAGGAGACACAGAGCCAGCACAAACACAGCCAGCAGCAAAGCCAGCAAAACACAGCCAGCATAGACACAACCAGCACAGACACAGCCAGCAGCAAAGCCAGCACAAACACAGCCAGCACCACAGCCAGCACAAACACAGCCAGCACAGACACAACCAGCACAGACACAGCAAGCAGCACAGCCAGCACAAACACAGCCAGCACAGACACAGCCAGGAGACACACCAGCACAAACACAGCCAGCACAGACACAACCAGCACAAACACAGCCAGCAGCACAGCCAGCACAGACACAGTCAGCACAAACACAGTCAGCACAGACACAGCTAGCACAAACACCACCATCACAGACACAGCCAGCACAGACACAGGCAGGAGACACAGCCAGCACAGACACAGCCAGCAGCACAGCTACCACAAACACAGCCAGGAGACACAGCTACCACAAACACAGCCAGCAGCACAGCCAGCACAAACACAGGCAGCAGCACAGCCAGAACAAACACAGCCAGGAGACACAACCAGCACAGTCAGGAGAAACACAGCCAGCACAGAGACAGCCAGCACAGACTAATTTTAAAGCAGTACAGCTGTGTTTCACAGGACATAAAAAAGCTGTGTTCTTTGTGGAGGCTGTAGAGGATATTTTAAGAGCGAAACTGATTCTGTGGTGGTGATCGCTGAGTGCAATATTATAATTTTGGATAATTCTGTTGAATTAGCCATTAAATTGTCATAATTGTTTGTGTTTTCCCCCAAATATCCACAAAATAGCCTACTTTCCCTTTATAGGTTATCTTTATAGGTGCATCCTTTTTACAACTACACATGATTTTGGGCATGAATGGATTGCACTGTAGAGCCTATTCATAGGGGATCTTAACTTTTCCCATTTAAAAGTGATTAACAAAGTGGATTATATAGCGTATTTTACGTTTAGTTCTGTCAGTAATACAAGGCGCATAGGTATGAATAATTACTGGTCAGTTTTACGCTGATATCAGGAAGTATGTTTTTCCATACAGAACGCCCTATAGTGCAGCTCACCAGTGGGGCCCTATCTTACACCCAACACTAAGTAACCTGTGGTAACATGGGGGGTAACCTGTCTATGCTAGTTTCAGACCGGTGGGGTAACCTAAACGCAAGTGTCTATGCTAGTTTCAGACCGGCACATGTGTCATTCTAATGCCCAGTGCTCACGTTGTTTAATTAGCAAATTAACTTGCACCATGAACTAGGCGGGTTGGTCTTAAGATGAAGTGACCAGGATAATTTTTGCCGTATTGCTATTTTGAGGCAGCATTAAGCGCTTAAACACTCCACAGTGCACCCAAAGCAAATAAAATACGATGACAGTCTATCGGGGGAGCGATACTTTACGTTACCTACGAATGTAGTGCCGGCACTGGTCGACTACAACAACAAACAAGAGTAACAAGTTGCAATGGCCATGTTCGCTCCGCCGCCGTACTTCCACAGAGAATATTAGGTCAGCACAAAGTAAAGGCTTCAACAATAGTTTGACTTCAAAAATGATGGTATAAACACTCAAAATAACCCCGATAGACTGTCGTCGTATTTTATTTGCTTTGGGTGCACTGTGGAGTGTTTAAGTGCGTTTGATAGTGGATGCTACCGGTTGCCATAGAGTTGTGCTAGCATTAGCAACGTGTGTATGTCCAAAAGAAGGGACAGCATGGAATTAGCTGAAAATGGTTTCCATCAATCAACTACATCATGGGTAAGTCGTAATTGAGACATTATGTCCAAAATTCCAAACTATCCCTTTAAGTCATTGTCCCTGGAATTGCAGGAAAGTGGGCTTGTTTTAAGGCATTAATCCAGTAAAAACATGTTGGTCATATATCCATAAGCAGGACAATATAAAATAAGGGAAAATATGAGGAAACCTATGGGTTTCCAACCTGACAGCTTTAGTGTATTTACTGTCATCATTAAGGCAAAATTATGCTTTTTTGTTATTAATCCATATTAGAATGCATGTAATATGAATTTAGGATGAAGCTTGAACGTCGTTAGCCGAAATTCATTGCCTGTGATTTGTCTGCTGTGAGAACAGCCTCATGGAATTGATGTTTGACAATGCTTCATTGTATAATCAAACTAAATTTTAAACAATCAGGCTAATTTGGCGTTTTCACTAAAAAACAAGCAGATATGCTCTCATATGTAAGCCCTATGTATTTTTATTACTGTTTTTTAATTTTTTTAATTTATTTTTATTTTTTATATATATATATATTTTTTCTCAATCCTGTCTTGTTTTTAATCGGTATTGTAAAATTGATCTCTTTTCTTGAACTTGTATTGTCTTGTTAACATCTGTGTGTAGGTCCACCTACTTAAAACTCAACTAGGGACGGACATTGAAAATTAGCGTAAGCTACACATGTTTTGTTACAGGGCATCAGAGTGTATGTCTCTGTATCTGTCCCTACTTAAATAAACATCAAATAATAATAATAATAATAATAATAAGATGAGAGGGAAGCGAAGTTCTGGTAGCTTATGCTCAGCTGTTGCTGGTGCTTTTAACAAAATTAAATTGCATATATTTTCTAAAATAGCAGCACTAGTGTAAACTAATAGGAAATATTTTTCTTGTTTTCTTGTTATTATATTTCTGGGAAATAGTTTGGTTGAGAATTACCGGGAACCCGTGCAGGTGTTAAACCCTAATGCAAAAGATTATTATTGTGTATATCAAAACACGTCATAATGGTTAGTCCAAATAATATTGATCCATATAGCCTATTGCTTGCTCGCATGCTTGAACTACGCACATGAACATGTCTGTTTTCGCCAGCTGTAAATCGCTGTTTTTACAGTCTTACTGTACGCCATCATATTAGCAGTCCGCCAAGGTGCAAATGCAGGTGTTGCGTATCTGTGTACGGGACGAACCCAAGTGCAACGACCAGGAGACAGAATTCACAAAAGATGGTATTTAATAAATTAAGTGTTGGGGTAGTCCCAACACTGTACAGGAAAGGCAACACACACACAGAATTAGGAGATCTTGCGCCTGGAAGCCCGGGGCGGGCTGCTCCAAGCCGGAGCTGGACTGGAGGTTCTGGAACGGGCTGTTCCACACCGGAACTGGACTGGACTGGAACTGGACCGGGTGGTCCACACGGGAAACAGGTACTGGAACGGAATTGTCCCAAACCGGAACTGGACTGGACTGGACTGGACCGGGAGGTCCACACGGGTACAGGTACTGGAACGGAATGTCCCAAACCGGAACTGGACTGGACTGGAACTGGACCGGGAGGTCCACACGGGAATCAGGTACTGGAACGGAATTGTCCCAAACCGGAACTGGACTTGAGCGAGTGCCTGTAACACTCACGCCGGGACTGAACTGGAACTGGCAGGGGAGCGACTCACTACGGCAGGGCAGGACTGGACCGGGCTGACTGCACCGGTATAGAAAAACAAAACAGAGGAGGGTTAGTGCAAGGGAAGGCACGGGAAAGACCGGGAGGTTCTCACGGAGGTGATGGGTTTGGAAGTCGAGAGGCTTTGCGGAAGCACGGCAGGGCAGAGTGGTGTGGCGTAGCTGCGGTAGGTCCGGAGGTAGCTGACCGTCTCCAGAGCTCCAGGAGCCGGCGCCGAAGAACTGGGTGGTTTCCTCGGTCGGACAGGAACAACTGGAGAGTAGCCAGGTAGCGAATCACCCCGGAGCCTACACGCGCTGGAGGTGGAGGTACCGCAACACACACAAACAAACACGGGGAAAACAAACACTGCCACGGGAGATAGGGAGTAGGGTTGGATGGAGGAGAAGGGAAACAAGTTAGCAAATATAATAATGACAGGAATTGTGCGGAAGGTAAACTACCAGACTGTAGTTTGCAAGGGACTATACGCTGTATGGGAAACACATTCCACAAACACGCGAATAGTTTACACGGGGAGACCAGTTAACGAGTCAAGCACTACACCAAGTGATGATAGTTAACGAACTGGCGCCGACTGGCAGCCAGCCGAAAGACTATATAGGGCTAACTAATGTGACAAAATACGAAACAGGTGTGAACATAAACCGGGAGTGATTACAAGACACCAGGTGAGGAAATGCATGCAACGAGGGGGAGGGAGTGAAAGGCGGAAGTAAACCAAAACAACCAGACGAACAAGACAGGGAAGGACATGCCTAGTCCGCGGCAGAGGGGAAAACACGGACAAAGGGATCCAACATGACACGGAGGGAAAACAGGAAAACACGGAAAACGGACAGGAAGGGAGCGGAACATTACAGTACCCCCCCCCTCAACGTACGCCACCTGGCGTACCTGGCGGCCTGGTCTTGAATGGGAAGCGACTGTGGAAATCCTGGATTAAAGTTTGATCCAGGATGAGGCCCTTGTGGAGCCATGACCGCTCCTCAGGGCCATACCCCTCCCAGTCCACGAGGTATTGGAAGCCCCGACCCTTACGGCGGATGTCAATGATGCGGTCCACCGTATAGGCCGGGGCGTTGTTGATGACCCGGACAGGAGGCGGAGGGAGGGTAGGGGCACTGAGGGGGCTGGAGGCGACAGGCTTGACTTGGGAGACATGAAAAACGGGGTAAACTTTGAGGGAGGCAGGGAGGGAGAGCTTGACAGAAACAGGGTTAACAAGACGTACAACAGGGAAGGGACCAATGAACCGGGGCCGAAGCTTTTTAGAGGAGGAGGGAAGGGAAATGTTAGACGTGGACAACCAGACCTGCTGACCGGCCCTGTATTTGGGGGCTGCGGTCCTGTGCAGGTCCGCCAGACGCTGGGACCGGGAATTGGAACGTAGGAGTGCGGTGCGTGTAAGCCTCCAAATGCGCTTGCATTTGAGGATGTGGGCCCTGACAGAGGGGACTGCTACCTCGGCCTCCTGGACCGACAGGAGAGGGGGTTGGTACCCTAACGAACACTCGAAAGGGGATAACCCGGTGGAGGTACTCTTAAGGGAGTTGTGGGAGTACTCCACCCAGGGAAGGAAACGGCTCCAGGAGGCGGGGTTGCGAGCCGTGACGCACCGCAGGGCGGCCCCCAGGTCCTGGTTCGCCCTCTCTGCCTGGCCGTTCGACTGGGGATGGAAGCCAGACGAAAGACTGGCCGAGGCCCCCAGGGCTACACAGAACGCCTTCCAGACCTGGGAGGAGAATTGGGGCCCACGATCCGACACGATATCGGAAGGGATCCCGTGCAGCCTGACCACATGTACCACCAGGAGCTCCGCCGTTTCGAGGGCGGACGGGAGCTTGGGGAGGGGAATAAAGTGGGCCGCCTTGGAGAACCGATCCACAATTGTCAAAATGACAGAGTTGCCATCTGACAACGGCAGACCGGTTACGAAGTCCACCCCAATGTGGCTCCAAGGACGGCCCGGGACAGGGAGGGGAAGGAGATGACCAGAGGGAGGCTGGTGGGAAGCCTTGCTCCTGGCGCATACAGAGCAGGCCAGAACAAAGGCACGGGTATCCTCCTTGAGGGTGGGCCACCAAAAGCTCCTCCTGACGAGGGCGGTCGTCCTGGCAACACCTGGGTGACACGCCAGGCAGGAGGCGTGAACCCACTCAAGGACCTGGGAGCGGACGGAGTCGGGAACAAACAGGGCAGGGTTAGGGTTATTACGGGGGTCAGGGTGGGAGGTCTGGGCGGACCTCACGATTTCCTCAATCCTCCAGGAGACCGCAGCCACCATACAGGACGCTGGGAGAATGGTTTCGGGGTCAGCAGGACTGGAGGGAAGGGAAAACACACGGGATAAGGCATCTGCCTTAATATTGCGGGAACCGGGGCGATAGGACAAAGAAAAATTAAACCGGGCAAAGAAAAGTGACCACCTAGCCTGTCTGGCATTCAGCCTCTTGGCAGATCTTAAATAAATTAAATTTTGGTGGTCAGTCAAAACAACAAAGGGGGTACCTGCCCCCTCCAGCCAGTGGCGCCACTCCTCAAGAGCCAGCTTAATGGCAAGAAGTTCCCGATCCCCGACATCATAATTCTGCTCAGCGGAGGACAGCCTCCGGGAGAAAAAGGCACAGGGATGGAGCTTGTTGTCTAAGGCGGCACGTTGGGACAGAATGGCCCCCACGCCGGTGTCGGAGGCGTCCACCTCGATCGTAAACTGACGGGAGGGATCAGGGTGGCAAAGGATAGGGGCTGAGGAAAACCACGTTTTGAGTTGCTCAAAAGCACGCTGAGCTTCGGGATTCCAACAGAAAGAAAAAGTGGTGGAGGTAAGTTTTGTAAGGGGGGCAGCAATGACACTGTAATTTCGGATAAAACGACGATAAAAATTAGCAAAACCAAGGAACTGTTGTAGCAGCTTACGAGAGGTGGGTTGGGGCCATTCCGTCACCGCCTTGACTTTGACCGGATCCGCCCGGATACTGCCCTCCTCGATAATGAAGCCGAGGAACGGGACTGAAGAGACGTGGAATGAGCATTTCTCCGCCTTCACGAAGAGCTGGTTCTCGAGGAGCCGCTGGAGAACCTCCCGGACATGGAGAATGTGCTCCTGAGGGGACTTGGAAAAAATTAAAATGTCGTCAATGTAAACAAAAACGGTCTTACCCAACAGGTCTCGCAGGACGTCATTAACCATGCCCTGGAAGACTGCCGGGGCGTTAGTAAGGCCGAAAGGGACCACCAGGTACTCATAGTGGCCCAACGGGGTATTGAAGGCAGTCTTCCACTCATCCCCCTCCCGTATGCGCACCAGGTGGTACGCATTACGGAGGTCGAGTTTCGTGAAAATGACGGCCTGCGAGAGGGGTTCAAAAGCAGTGTTAATGAGGGGGAGAGGATACTTGTTGCGGATGGTGATGGAATTGAGTCCCCGGTAGTCGATGCAGGGCCGTAGTGAGCCGTCCTTTTTCCCCACGAAAAAGAACCCAGCACCAACCGGAGAAGAGGAGGGACGGATGATGCCCGAGGCGAGGGACTCATGGATATATTCCTCCATGGCGAGTTTCTCTGGTCCCGACAGACTGTAGAGACGGCCGGACGGAAGTTTGGCTCCCGCCAGCAGATCGATACAACAGTCGTACGGGCGATGAGGAGGTAGGGACAGAGCACGTGCTTTCGAGAAGGTGCGACTGAGGTCGTGATACTGTTTGGGAACGGTGGACATATCGGGTTCGGGTAGGTTGGTGCTGGGATTCTTGGACCCCGGAGGGGGAAGCGCGGAGCGGAGACAGCTAGCCAGGCAGTGGCCACTCCACGCCAGGATGCGTCCGCCCTGCCAGTCAATGTGTGGGTTATGGAGACGGAGCCAGGTCTGACCTAAAACTATGGTTGACTGTGTGGAGTTGATGAGGAGGAGTTGAATGCTCTCCCGGTGATTGCCAGAGAGGACAAGCTGTAAGGACACGGTGGAGTGGGTCACTAATCCCAAGCTCCGACCGTCTAAGGCGAAGGCAGTAATGGGTGATGGAAGAAGCTCCGTAGGTATGCCGGCCCTCTGGGCGAAGGTGGTGTCCATAAAGTTGGCGTCGGCTCCAGAGTCGATGAGAGCCGACGAAACTAAGGACTTGTCGCTCCACAGGAGAGTGGCCTTGAAGACTAGGCGATTCTGGGCTGCATGGCAGGGAATGATAGGGCTCGTCAGTACGCCTAGTTTAACTGGCGAGCCTATTCTTTTGGGCGGATTGGACACGAGGCGATCTGATGGCCAGGTTTGCCACAGTAGAAGCACGACCTGGATCGCTGACGGCGTTGGCGCTCCGCAGAGTTGACCACAACTCTGCCCAGTTGCATGGGCTCCTCTTCGGAGACCCCAGACGCCGCCCTGAATCCAGAAACAGATGGGTGAGAGCGAATATGAGGAAGGTGACCGGGATTCCCCCCACGCTCACGGGCCCGGATACGAAGACGGTTGTCGACTGCTATGGCCAGGCTAATCAGGCTATTGAGGGAGGTGGATTCCTCACGGGTGGCTAGTTGGTCTTTGAGCTCCTCGCTGAGTGCCTGGCGGAAAGCCCCCTGAAGGGCGGTGTCGTTCCATCCGGACTCCGCGGCGAGGGTACGGAATTGGATGGCCATCTCTGCGACGCTGCGACCCCCCTGACGGACTTGAAGTAGGCGCTGAGTTGCATCTCGCCCACAGGTAGGGTGGTCAAACACGCGCCGCATCTCGGCGGAGAAGGCAGCGAAGTTGTTGCAGAGCGCGGCTTGGCTATCCCAGATGGATGTAGCCCACTCCAGGGCACCTCCTCCCAGGCTGCTCATGATGAACGCGATCTTACATGGGTCGGAGGCGAAGGAGGAGGGCTGCATCCGGAAGACAATGTCGCATTTCATCAGAAATTCGCGACATTTCCCCAATTCCCCGCGGAATAGCTCCGGATGTTGAACGCGAGGTTCCCGAAATGAAGCGGACACAGGAGGGTCCGCCGGGGGGTCCGGAGCGGGCGGTGTAGGGCCCACTGGAATACGCGGAAGCGGCTGGTGAAGAGACAGCTGAGTAACTTGTTCCGTGATGCTCTTCAGTACTTCCAACACGTCGTCCAGACGACGGCCCTGTTGGTCGCTGACCGCAGTTTGGCAGGAGAAGGCGTGCCGAATCTGCTCCAGGTCGGCTGGGTCCATGTTTTTGGCCAGTTCGTTCTGTTGCGTATCTGTGTACGGGACGAACCCAAGTGCAACGACCAGGAGACAGAATTCACAAAAGATGGTATTTAATAAATTAAGTGTTGGGGTAGTCCCAACACTGTACAGGAAAGGCAACACACACACAGAATTAGGAGATCTTGCGCCTGGAAGCCCGGGGCGGGCTGCTCCAAGCCGGAGCTGGACTGGAGGTTCTGGAACGGGCTGTTCCACACCGGAACTGGACTGGACTGGAACTGGACCGGGTGGTCCACACGGGAAACAGGTACTGGAACGGAATTGTCCCAAACCGGAACTGGACTGGACTGGACTGGACCGGGAGGTCCACACGGGTACAGGTACTGGAACGGAATGTCCCAAACCGGAACTGGACTGGACTGGAACTGGACCGGGAGGTCCACACGGGAATCAGGTACTGGAACGGAATTGTCCCAAACCGGAACTGGACTTGAGCGAGTGCCTGTAACACTCACGCCGGGACTGAACTGGAACTGGCAGGGGAGCGACTCACTACGGCAGGGCAGGACTGGACCGGGCTGACTGCACCGGTATAGAAAAACAAAACAGAGGAGGGTTAGTGCAAGGGAAGGCACGGGAAAGACCGGGAGGTTCTCACGGAGGTGATGGGTTTGGAAGTCGGGAGGCTTTGCGGAAGCACGGCAGGGCAGAGTGGTGTGGCGTAGCTGCGGTAGGTCCGGAGGTAGCTGACCGTCTCCAGAGCTCCAGGAGCCGGCGCCGAAGAACTGGGTGGTTTCCTCGGTCGGACAGGAACAACTGGAGAGTAGCCAGGTAGCGAATCACCCCGGAGCCTACACGCGCTGGAGGTGGAGGTACCGCAACACACACAAACAAACACGGGGAAAACAAACACTGCCACGGGAGATAGGGAGTAGGGTTGGATGGAGGAGAAGGGAAACAAGTTAGCAAATATAATAATGACAGGAATTGTGCGGAAGGTAAACTACCAGACTGTAGTTTGCAAGGGACTATACGCTGTATGGGAAACACATTCCACAAACACGCGAATAGTTTACACGGGGAGACCAGTTAACGAGTCAAGCACTACACCAAGTGATGATAGTTAACGAACTGGCGCCGACTGGCAGCCAGCCGAAAGACTATATAGGGCTAACTAATGTGACAAAATACGAAACAGGTGTGAACATAAACCGGGAGTGATTACAAGACACCAGGTGAGGAAATGCATGCAACGAGGGGGAGGGAGTGAAAGGCGGAAGTAAACCAAAACAACCAGACGAACAAGACAGGGAAGGACATGCCTAGTCCGCGGCAGAGGGGAAAACACGGACAAAGGGATCCAACATGACACGGAGGGAAAACAGGAAAACACGGAAAACGGACAGGAAGGGAGCGGAACATTACAGCAGGTGGCTTTTAAAGGGAATGGGATATGATATTTTGATTGGTTTATTGCATGTTACGCCCAAGACCCACCTATAATTAATGAAGAGCCCATTTTCACCTTGTGCCGTACTTAGCGCCCAAATAATACGTCGTCTAACTAGCAAAAGTGGACATGGACATGCCCTAAATGCACTTGCACCGTGCGTTTTAGACCAAGCACTAAGATTGTGAAGATAGAGACTCTTGGGGCCCTATCTTGGCGATCTTGGCGCTTAGTCTAAGCGCATGGCGTAAAGTCCATTTTGGGCGTGTCCAAGTCCACTTTTGCTATTTTAATGGCGTGTTTTTTTGGCGCTAAGCACGGCGCAAGGTGCAACTGGGCTGAACCTAGTCGCATCATTAATTATAGGTGTGTCTTGGGCGTGACATGCAAATAAACCAATCAAAATGTCATATCCCATTCCCTTTAAAAGCCTGCTTTTCCACCTTGGCGGATTGCTTGATGGCGAAACAGACATGCTCGTGCGTGTTTAGTGTGATCAAGGAATAGGCTAAATGGAGTATGATCAATATTATTCGGACTAACCATTAGCCTATGAGTTCCCGGTAATTCCAGACAGGGCTGTTATTTTACAAAATATATGCGGTTAAATTTCGTTAAAAGGACCTGCAACAGCTGAGAATAAGCTATCAATGGCTTCAGTCTCACCTTAGAAAACGCCAAATTAGCCTGCTTGTTCAGCGAATTTCGTTTGATTATGCAATGAAAGTGTCAAACATCAATTCCAAGAGGCTGTTCTCATGGAGTTCTCGAAGTTCAAGCTTCATCCAAAGTTCATTAGGCTACCTGCATAGTAGGCTAATATTGATTAATAACATACATACCGTTATTTTGCCTTAATGATGACACTAAATAGCCTACAATAAAGCTGTCAGGTTCGCAACCTATATGTTCACGCATATTTCCCCTTGTTTAATAATGTCCTGTTTATGGAAATGTGACCAACCTGTTTTACTCGTAACGTAATCCTTTAAAACAATCCACTTTCCCAGGAAGACCGTGAAACGTGCGACTTACAGCAGGGGAAACAGAGAACATGCAGCGCACGTGCAGAGAATGGCATTAAAATTAATTGTGAATTAATTGTGTAACGTGCTGCAAATTTGTTTTAGTTTCTAATTAGACGCTTAGTTCTCTTTAAAATCGTTTTGTTCAGTTATGGAATAACGGGTGAAATCAGCTGGGTTTTAAACGGTGAGAGTATGGAAACCTGGTCACTGTAATTTAAAAAATATGAAGGACGAAGAATAGCTAAGGTTACAATTTAGTTAACATGGTGACATTTATCTCCGTTTTTTAACCATAGGCTATCGAAAAAAACCTTATGCACAGCGAATCCGTTGTAGCCTAGGCTATTTGAAAAACAATAAATGCAATATTCACTGGACAAGGTTTTGAACTTTTTTCAGTCAGAAACCATTCTATTTACTTACAGGCTGTATTCATAGATAAACAGAGCTGTATTGTAATGACATCTGAAGCGCATTTTCAGAACTTAAATGTCCGTCTATTGCCGTGCCCGAGTTTTCCATTGAATGACAATTCACACATTAGGTGTAAATGACAATTTGCGCATTAGGCTTGATATAGGTGTCATCAGCTGCTTTTTAATGGATAGCCATTGTCCCGTACCATCGCACATCGCCTGGATGTTGATGGAGTGGGCTGAAAGCAATTTAATGTGCATGGCATTCCCCTTCTCTGAGGGAAAGGTAGGCTATGGACCCTTTTATTATTATGTATTTTTTGATATAGGCTACACAATAATACTATTTCACATTGTAATCTTGATATTTTAGTCATGCCTGTGCACGCCCCTGTGTGTAACAGACAGGAGGGTACGCGCATTGTGCACACGCCTTTGTGGACGCACTTATATGCGCCGTTAAAATAACATGTATACAACTGCGACATGACTTTAGACCAGGTTAGTGGTGGTTCTAGCGCAAGCACTTTCTGCTGGCTCAAGATAGCAATACGCCAAAAAGAATCCTGGCCACTCCTCATCTTAAGACCAACACGCCCAAACGGCGCAAGAGTACATGCTAGTTAAACGGCGTGAGCGTTAGGCGTTATAATGAACCTACCGCCGGGTGTAAGATAGCAAAGACACTTGCGTTTGGGTTAGCGCTGCTTTGCGCCGGGTGTAAGATAGGGCCCTTGGAGTGTTCGAAACCAGGCTTGACATGGAACCAGGTTCTCTGTAGACCAGTGGTGCCCAATCATGCGCCACGGAGGGTCGAGAGTATGCAGGTTTTCATTCCAACCAATCACTGCACCTGCTGATTTCACTAATTAACATGCCTTCAACCAGAGGGGAGGGAACTAATTAGTGAAATCAGCAGGTGCAGTGATTGGTTGGAATGAAAACCTGCATACTCTCGACCCTCCGTGGTGCATGATTGGGCACCACTGCTGTAGACAGTAGGCAAGATGTGCGCTTGTATATATTTATATGTTCTTATCGTTGGAAAATTGCTTTTTTGAACAAATATTTGGATTCTGCTTCTGCCAAGACAGTGTGTTTCAACTATTTAAAATTTATGAGTGAAATCCGTTTGGAGACAGCACACATTCCTTAGCTGATGTTACTGTAGGCTATGACAGCCTGATGAGCTGCAACAGGAATGTTTCACCCAGCCTGAAGGCCAGGGTTAGCTCTGCTTCCAGATGCTTCTGAGAGAGATAGACTGCATTCTGGAAGCATAAACATTCCTGAAATACATACTGTGGATTTCTAGGTTAGTGCCTTTGACGATTTTCATCGATTAAAGATTTCAGAACAAAGAACTGAAACTGAACTTGTCAAAATCTGAGTTTAATGTTTAATTTTTATTTTATATTTGAGTTTTCCTTTTTCTTGGTTTTATGGTAACTACAGTTTAAAAGTATTCGTTGGTTACCATGCTTAATATTATTTTCATTGTGTACAGATGTGCTGCATGACTGTGCTGCATTGCTGTGTTGCATGGCTGTGCTGCATGGCTGTGTTGCATGGCTGTGTTACATTGCTGTGTTGCATGGCTGTGTTACATGGCTGTGTTGCATGGCTGTGCTACATGGCTGTGTTACATGGCTGTGTTGCATGGCTGTGTTACATTGCTGTGTTGCATGGCTGTGTTACATGGCTGTGTTGCATGGCTGTGTTACATGGCTGTGTTACATTGCTGTGTTGCATGGCTGTGCTGCATGGCTGTGTTACATGAAAATGAGGGTGCTAAGCATAAAGGAATAAGTGAATTAACTTGCTGCCATAATTGAACTGTTTAAATTAAATTAGGATGTATTATAAATAAACGTTAACATGTCATTATAAACTTAAATATATAATATTAGGTCTATTCTAGTAAATATATTATTACTTTCAGATAGGCATTATTTCCATTTAGAGTGATTTCAGGTGACTGTGACATTCAGTAATCTCCACCCTGAGGAGAGCAGCCATAGAGCACTGCATCTGCTCTGATTAAAGTATTCATGTAGAAACACATTATGATTATGGACCCACTGCCAAAATAATTACTGCAGGAATCCACTTTCAGAATATTAGGGAGAGCCTCAGAGCCACAGAGTGCAAGAGAGAGAGGGAGGGCATGGGGAGAGAGTGAAAGAGAGGGAGGGAGAGAGGGCATGGGGGAGAGAGTGAAAGAGAGGGAGGGAGAGAGGGTATGGGGAGAGAGTGAAAGAGAGGGAGGGAGAGAGAGCATGGGGAGAGAGTGAAAGAGAGGGAGGGAGAGAGAGCATGGGGGAGAGAGTGAAAGAGAGGGAGGGAGAGAGGGCATGGGAGAGAGTGAAAGAGAGGGAGGGAGAGAGAGCATGGGGAGAGAGTGAAAGAGAGGGAGGGGAGAGAGGGTATGGGGAGAGAGTGAAAGAGAGGGAGGGAGAGAGGGCATGGGGAGGAGAGTGAAAGAGAGGGAGGGAGAGAGGGTATGGGGAGAGAGTGAAAGAGAGGGAGGGAGAGAGAGCATGGGGAGAGAGTGAAAGAGAGGGAGGGAGAGAGAGCATGGGGAGAGAGTGAAAGAGAGGGAGGGAGAGAGGGTATGGGGAGAGAGTGAAAGAGAGGGAGGGAGAGAGAGCATGGGGAGAGAGTGAAAGAGAGGGAGGGGAGAGAGAGCATGGGGAGAGAGTGAAAGAGAGGGAGGGAGAGAGGGCATGGGGAGAGAGTGAAAGAGAGGGAGGGAGAGAGAGCATGGGGAGAGAGTGAAAGAGAGGGAGGGAGAGAGAGCATGGGGAGAGAGTGAAAGAGAGGGAGGGAGAGAGTGAAAGAGAGGGAGGGAGAGAGAGCATGGGGAGAGAGTGAAAGAGAGGGAGGGAGAGAGAGCATGGGGAGAGAGTGAAAGAGAGGGAGGGAGAGAGGGCATGGGGAGAGAGTGAAAGAGAGGGAGGGAGAGAGGGCATGGGGAGAGAGTGAAAGAGAGGGAGGGAGAGAGAGCATGGGGAGAGAGTGAAAGAGAGGGAGGGAGAGAGGGCATGGGGAGAGAGTGAAAGAGAGGGAGGGAGAGAGGGCATGGGGAGAGAGTGAAAGAGAGGGAGGGAGAGAGAGCATGGGGAGAGAGTGAAAGAGAGGGAGGGAGAGAGAGCATGGGGAGAGAGTGAAAGAGAGGGAGGGAGAGAGAGCATGGGGAGAGAGTGAAAGAGAGGGAGGGAGAGAGAGCATGGGGAGAGAGTGAAAGAGAGGGAGGGAGAGAGAGCATGGGGAGAGAGTGAAAGAGAGGGAGGGAGAGAGAGCATGGGGAGAGAGTGAAAGAGAGGGAGGGAGAGAGAGCATGGGGAGAGAGTGAAAGAGAGGGAGGGAGAGAGGGCATGGGGAGAGAGTGAAAGAGAGGGAGGGAGAGAGGGCATGGGGAGAGAGTGAAAGAGAGGGAGGGAGAGAGAGCATGGGGAGAGAGTGAAAGAGAGGGAGGGAGAGAGAGCATGGGGAGAGAGTGAAAGAGAGGGAGGGAGAGAGAGCATGGGGAGAGAGTGAAAGAGAGGGAGGGAGAGAGAGCATGGGGAGAGAGTGAA